>LTAE01007752.1:8545-22067 GCA_001647135.1 Pontederia paniculata | reverse complement strand
ATAGCATGCAAAAGGGCCAAATCTAAGATTAAATCTCATTGACTGTATATGCCCCTGACTGTTCCTAGCCACCCTTGGACTGATGTTTCTATGAATTTTGTTATGGGATTGCCTAGGTCTAGGAACAACAAAGATTCTATTTTTGTCATTGTCGACCGATTTTCAAAGATGGCACACTTTATTCCTTGTCGTAAAACTAATGATGCTACTCATGTTGCAGATTTATTCTTTAAGGAGGTTGTGCGTCTACATGGAATTCCTAAAACCATTGTAAGTGATAGAGATGTAAAATTTCTGAGCCACTTTTGGCGTGTTCTGTGGGGTAAGTTGGGTACAAAGCTACTATATTCTACCACTTGCACACAAACTGATGGACAAACTAAGGTAGTAAATTGAACATTGGGTACTTTTCTGCGTGCTGTGATAAAGAAAAATTTGAAGTCTTGGAAGAATGCTTGCCATTAATTGAATTTGCATACAATAGGATTTTGCATACTTCTACTAAGTTTACTCCTTTTGAAGTTGTTTATGGTTTAATTCCATTAACCCCTTTAGATCTAATCCCTTTACCGGTTAAAGAAGTTACCAACCTAGATGGCAAAAAGAAGGTTGAATTGGTTAAGAAGATTCATGAAGATACTAGGAAGCATAATCTTCACATGAATGAACAAATTGTTGCTCGTGCCAATAAAGGAAGAAATGAGATTACTTTTCAGCCTGGAGATTTCTTGTGGGTGCATCTAAGGAAAGAGAGATTTCCTCAAGAAAGAAAATCAAAGTTGCATCCACGAGAGGATGGTCCTTTTCAAATCCTAGAGAAAATTAATGATAACTCATATAAGGTGGATTTGCAAGGTAAGTATCAAGTGAGTTCTACTTTTAATATCACAGACTTGTCTCCTTTTGATGTTAGCGCAAATTCGAGGACGAATCCTTTTGGAGAGGAGGGGAATGATATGAATTTGAAAGCTGCCAAATTTGGAGATAACACGAATTTAAAAGTTGTCAAATTTGAACTTGTCATATTTGGGCTTGACATTATGGAACATGATGACAAAGAAAAGACTTCATTTGATTATCAAGATGTTGCTGCTGAAGATGGTGAAGAACCTTTGCGATTGAGTATTGGTCCAATAACAAGAATGAGGGTGAAACAAATTCAAACTGCCGTGGAGAATCATCTTTAAACTGGATTGAAGACTCTGGATCAAACTCAACTCCTTCATATATTTTAAATTAGGCTTCATGAAGAGTCTCCACATGAAGAGGCCCAAACAACTCATGACTGAATTATTTAATTTAGAAATTCAGAATTAATTAAGTCCAAATATTTTGTTTAGAGTCATGATAGGAATTGGATTGTTATTTTAGGAAATAAGTGTCCTTTATTTGTAGGCTAAGTTAGGGTTTTACTCCTGGTCAAAGAGAGTTTTTGGAACCTATAAAAACTTCTTGTTTACGTTATTTGAAACATTTTTGAATGAATTAAATTTTGGCTTAATTGCTTGTGTTGCGAGGGAACTCCTGCAACCTGTTCTTCGTGAACTTCCGTTGTTAGTTACAAGGTAAAGTTGTGATTAAATCCATTGATTTATAATATCGATTGCTTGATTCATTTGTAATCTTGAGGTTGATATTCCGCTACCTGATCTTGCTTTTGATCTTGTTTCTCTTGATTATTATATATTGTTTCGGTCACTCAAGGCATTGTTCTTGAGTATCGTATCAATACACTTGTCAGGACAATCACAAACTTCAAGATTTTCTTCCATCGTGACCAACCATGAAGTTGACTTGTCGGGATCTCTACATCGGTGAATACTGGCGGGTTGGTCTTCATGAAGCTATCATATGAGCTTGAGCGACTAAAACTCCTTGTTCTATAATGCTCCTTTCAATGGCCCTTGTCATCCTTTGCATCATAATCATGAATGTGTGATGTTCATCGTCAACAACATCACGACGTTCGCCTCGACGATCCATGTTCTAGAATAAAACATCAATCACTCGTTAAGCAATTAGCAATATTATACACAATTTAGTGTTTACCAATAGGTAACAATACTCGATGGATGCTCATGACGATTGCACATGGACTTCGACTTGTAGGACAACTTAACTTATACTTAGACAAAGGAATGCAATACTTAGAGTCAACATCAGACTCTGATACCTTCTGTAACACCCCCACCCCCACCCCATTCCATTTAAGAAATTGTTCGTTTTAGGCCCATGGCTCGCACGAATTTAAAACACGTCTTGAATGGTGAAGGAGGATGTTACATATAAGCTCATGACCACCTTCATGTTTCGTTAATAGGGGATTAACCCTTGGCCTTTGCCTTGGGTTCTTACATTCTTCCGCCCTAGGGCTCAACGTCTTCATTGAGTCATCCCACATGATTCAAGTGAGCACGCAAGGTTGATTCTGATACTCAAAGTTCTGTAACACCTCGTGAGCGCACCCTACATGTGTACGAATCGATATCCGACATACATTGAGGTGGTTCCCAAGGCGCCACAAGGATAAGACAATTTATAACAGCGAAAAACTTCTAAAATTCAGCAATATATAGTGGAAACGATCTCATAACTTGAACCATTGTCATAATAAAATATAATGTTAAGTTAAGCATATTATGTTGTATCAAAAGTCCTTGACTTAAACATAGTCTTGAACTACATTGCTCATTACAAAGACTCGATACATGAAAATCGAAAAAATGCCTACTAATTTGCCATACATAGCACTTGAGTCAACACTTAGAATTTGCCATGTGCAACCTCCTTGTCATGAGTAGCGCCACCATCCATAATCAACCCTGTCTGCCTACATGATCCAATACAGGGGACATAGTCCCATGAGCTTTCGCCTTGTATGTAAATCCATAAACGATAACGATAAGAATATCTAAATATGCATCACATGCATAATCATGATTTCACATAACTTTTATGCATCAATGACAATATAACAATAAGGATCCATGATCCATCAGTATACATAAGGTTCCATGAACCATGCATCAAATATTTGACTTTAACATTTTCATATCAATAACAATCTCTAACATGAAGACTCAATAATGTTAAGCTTCCTAATGTTCAATAACATTAACATTGTGTCCATGCTAGACTTATCTTATTTGATAACATAAAGTTCACCTTGTGACTTCCTTGAGTTGTCCTCATATAGTTCTCCCCATAGCAATATGAGTCTTGCTCATTTCATAACATTAAGGATCCTTGATCCTTCCATATCTATAGAGTTCCTTGAACCATTCATCCATGAATCATCAAATGACAGTCCTAGATTCATTTCAATTATTTTCAATGAGTCTTTAACATGTGTTGAAAAACTGAGGTAACCTTTGTCGGTGATAATGGTTAGCTAAACTAGGGACGCTTTGCTCTCGTAGACTCTGCGAGAAGCAATCCACCAATCTCCACATCTGGGTCATAAGGATCTGGGACGACATCTATCCCCAAATCTCGAAAGGCGCCCAATATTGATCTCCGACATATTCATTTCAATCGGTCAATACATCAATGCATTAGCATTTTAACCAATTATGTTGAGCATACATCACATAATCTAGGTTATCAATCAATGAACTCTATTTAAGTAAAACAATAATGCTATATCGGTTCTGAGGTAAGGTCGGTCAAACCTTCCCTAGTGTCGATCGATCGACTCATTGTGTGGTGGTCATCCGACATAAGGGTCGGTCGGACTCCAACCAACCGATCTTCACTTCTGTGGACATTTGGGCTTAACCAACATGTGACCGATCGGACTGAAACCCCATAGACCCCGATAGTCAATCGGACCTCTCCTAAGGTCGGTCGACTGACTATCGCGAAAACCAAAAATAAAAATGTGTTTCCTATGGTTCATTTTAGGTTGTCGATATCGTCAAAACATCACTCAATTTGAGTTCGATATAATATCATGCTCATTCAATTGATCGTCTGAAGACCATCATAGCAACATTTTCTATCTAGCACATGAAAATCATCATTTCAAGAGCTAAAACATGATTTAGGGCTACATGTAAACATTACATAGGCTGTCCTAACTGGAATTCTTATACTATAATATTATAGATCGTTCATTTATCACATGTCAATCAATAAAACCACATTGGCACAAGGTCAATGTGGGGATCCCTCTATATATACCTTCAATTCTTCAATTGAAGCCTTATCACCTCTCTTTTCCTTTGATCCCCTCTTTCTTTCCTCTCTCAAGCTGCAGCAGTATCTCCTTGTTGTTTCAGCTCCAATTCCTTTCCTTCTTCCCCTTGATTTGATGCTGAAACATGGGTCAAAATCCCTTAGTTTGTTGCTGTAAATTCCTGGCTGAGTTTCCTATGTCACTAGATGAGAAAATGAGAGAGAGAAGAGGGCAAATTCTGGTGAGAGGCCCTTTATACCAGCTCCATAGTGGGGTTGGAGGTCCAAAGGAGAGTAACACATGGCCTAGTACCCACTTCCTTTTTGTTTCTTTTTGTTTTCCCTTTTTCTGTTTTTGTTTTATTTGGCAGGTATTACACTTGCTGTTGCCAATGAGATTTCTCAGAGAACTTGATAATTAAAAGTTTTCGATGTATTGAGTGTAAAAGAGGTTGACTCAAATTTATTTCATGGCTATCACTTGACATCTGAGACCCCTCAAGGAGGATTCAGATACCAAGTGTTGAGATGCTCAAGCAATTTTTCATCGACGCTTCACAAGAAATATAGCTTCACTGAACTGGATACTAGAGTAAGTTTCTCAAACAGAAGAAAGAATGTAACAAACAGTGAAAAGGAGTGGAGCAAAGGGAACTCAAATTTTGGAAAAGACGGAAATTAAAGTGCTGAATAAAATTGAAAAGAAAGTCTCATCTTTGTGCTTCTCAGAACATACTGGAAACTGTGGTGATGCTGATACTGAAGTGACAACTATTTGGGAACTATTGAAGAATAAAAAGGAGGTGAAATGCAGCAACTCAAAGTGTGTGATTCTTGAGCAACTATTTGATATTGTTGCAGCTTCTAGAATGGAGAAAGGTATCAGGGCATCAGTCTCCATACTAATACTTCATAGTATCAGAAGACAAAACCGTTATACAGGATATCAAGAAAAAAGAACTTACATTTATGTGATTCTTGAGCAATCATTATACAGTCTCCATACTAATACTTCTACTATCAGAAGACAGAACCATTTTATATGATATCAAGTGAAGAACAAATTTGTGTCATTTTTCGCTACATGAGTCTACAGGAGGAAAAGTTGACATTCTACTCCCTGCAGGAAACATCACACGTTAAGAGTGTGATTAAAGAAGAGGCAATTCAGGCCCTACTAGAGTCCTTTGAAAATGAAGAGAATTCCAGTGCACAAACATTATCCTTGGATGCTCATTCAAACATTGGAGGAACTTGTTCCTGGTCAGGCGAGATCCATATATGACGGCATGGCTATTGAAAAAAGCAGGTTTACTATGGTAAACAATGTTGACTGCCTTGATCTATGTTTATAGGTATGATCAATTCATAACACAAACATAGTTGAATCTAATGTGCATTGCTTGAACTCTGTGATATGACAAGAACAGAATTCACAAATGATGTTTCTTATGAAAGATGGAAATTTTTGCAGGATTCTGAAATTAATTTGTGGAGTGCAAGCAGTGTGAAAAGTCTCATAAGAACAAGGAATTTCTCGCTTTAAGACATTGACAAAAGGGTTAAAAAACCAGAACAGGAGTATTTCACATGATTCTCTTGAATGCATTGCATGGCTTGGAAGCGAAATGTGAGATTTTGCTTAGCGAAATAGTACATGTTCTTCATCTGGGATCAGAGTTCAATGGGAGGATTCTTTCATGCCTTTGTGTCTACAATTACATTTCTGGGTCTGCTGGCAAAGGTAGTTGTTCACAATTTAGCATGTAGGTAACTTAGGACAATGAACATTTCATTATCAATAAACATCTTATGGAAATGATTTGCGCATCTTCTATTAAATTCGTTACTCTTATAGAAATATTTAAGTGCCAATATATAAGATAACAAATAGATATGAAGATCATGATATCAAAAAGCATGAAATATGTTAAGACTATACCATAAGAAATCATATTGATGGAATCACTGATCATCATTAATTCTCTTAAACTATGCAATGTACTACATATCAATCCCAATACATTGATTTCAATACTTTTTTCAATAGGTACAATACATTGTTTCCTTTCCATATAGTACATTGTTTCAATGCAATATAATACTTTCATTCTATGTGTGCTCTGTTAACAATAATATGCTTCGAGTTTCAATGAATTATTGTGATTGTCTTTGGATTAATGACTTTGAGGTGATTTTGCAATGACTGTGAAAGGGAGTGCATGAGCTTGAGGAGGTTCTTCAATACAATAGATTAATGGTGGTGCACAAACCATTATTGGTGCTCACAAGGGGGAGGATGATCGAGAATCTTCTTTGTTGCACGGAGAGGAGCAAGCCATACAACATGACCTAAGTAGCGCCACTGCACCTATACTAGTATCCCCTAACAATATGATGATGTATCTATGACTCTCGACAATGCAATACATGTTGGCCTCAACTTTCTTTTATTTATCTTGTTTAAACCTTTTATTTTTACTCCACAGTATTTTAAAATAATTTATCATATAGGGTTTACAACATTTAAAGAACACGACATATTAACCCTTCCTAATACGGACCATGTCGAGGTTGAACATGAGCCATGTTCAGTTGCATGAATCGCAACGGCACATGTTGTCGAGAACCACTCATCAATCACATATCTACACAAGGCACGAGCAACACGTTCTAAGTGACGCAAACCATGTGCTAACATTATATCATCTAACTAAGATGATACTAAACACAATCTCTGTGTGCTAGGTGTTGCATGTTGTGCCTTGTGCTTCACGGATTGTGTCTCTCAATCGACATAATCTAAGAGCATAATCCTACACACGTGGGTTGTGTCCAAGGAAGACACGAACTCTGTCTAATATCTTGCATGGTTGTGACCTCTCCCATTCTCATGTAATTTAGGTTTTCGTATAAAATTTATCATTCAAATATATTCGAGCCAAGATAAAATCTAGGGATCTAACAAGAGATTATAAATTGTACAGGATCTCATGAACAATGATAATTAAAGGATAAAAACTAGAACCTTAGAATGCATTAATCTATCAAGAACATCATATCTAAAAGGGATTCGCTTAAGGACATACTCTTTTTGCCTGACGATTCGATCTTCACGGTCTAGAAGTTCTTCCCCTTGATTCCTCTGCAATTCATGTTGCCATTGATCTCCTTTGATCTTATCGTGGTTTCAGTATAAGAATATTAAAAGAAAACTAAGATCAAATGGGGAGAGACTAAGTTCTTACCTCCTCGCCAAGAGAATAGAAAGAGAGAAAGAGATAAATCCTTTGTGAAGGATGAAAGGGAAGAAATAAGGACCTTTGGGGAGTTTATTTCGTGACCTGGTTTTCTATAGGAGAATCTAGGGTTTGAGATCAATTTAAAATGAGATTAAACCCTAAGTCTAAATTGTTGGGCCTTTTATTAATTGATGTGGGGCCCACACAAAAAAGAATTAAAAAGAAATAATTGGTGAAGGAGTTGGACTTGGAGTCCAACTCCAACACATCAGTGTAAAGCTACAAAAGAGAGGAGAGAGTGCAGCCGTGAGGTTGCGCAAAGAAGAAAAAAAGTTTTTTTTTCAGTCGCTGCGTGTGCCGAGCCGCCGAGGAGAGAAAAAGAGGAGAGTTTTTTTAGGTTCGTTTCGGAGACGAGTTCTGATATGTTTCCAACGAAACTTCACGCACAGATTCTCTATAACCTTCTCATCAATCTTTGATATTTCGGTGAGATTCTCTGACACCTATGAAGAGATTATTTTACGAGATTCAAGATTAATTCTTGAGACTTTTATTTATGTATTCCTCTGCTGGGAAGAAATTTTGTATCCTGTTGTTTTTCATAGTGGAAGATTTACTACTCGCTCCGTGATTTTTTTCTCACCTTGAGAGATTTTTCACGTAAATCTTGTGTGCCTTTGGTTTAATTCTCTTTATTATTATTATCCTATTTAAATTTATGCATTAAGGTAAAGAAGATAATTTCGTAAATATTTTTTAGTCTTTTTCTCAACAGCGGTACCAGAGCAAGGTTATCAAACTACATAAATTTAATGGAGAACAATAATGCCACAAGTCGGATGCTTGTGTTGACAAGATCAATTTATTCTATTTGGAAACCTCAGATGAGAAACTATCTGAATTATAGAGACCTTTATGATCCAATCGGAGGTGATACTACAAAACTCAAGGACATGGATGACTGACGAAGATTAAAGAGTTACACAAATTCGAAAGTGGGTCGACGATAAGGTGTTTCATCATATTACAAATATTGATGAGCCTTAACAAATCTGGAAAAAGTTATAAGAGATGTATGAGCGCAAATCATCGAGAATAAGATACCATTAATGAAGAAACTTATTAACATGAAGTATAAAAATGGTCATTCTATTGCAGAACATCTGGGTAGCTTTCAGGAATTGATTAACAAGTTGACATCAGTAAAGATCATGTTTGATGATGAGATCCAAGCATTACTGCCATTAAGTTCGTTACCTGATAGTTGAGAAATACTTGTTGTCTCACTAAATAATTCTGCTCCAAGAGGAAAGGTAATCAAATGCGTCTAAATCAAGAAAATTAGTTTGATTCAATGGGAATTCTTCTTTAGAACATGCAACTGAATCCCCCCTAGATAGAAAATATGTCGAAGAATCACATAAATGATTACTATAAATAAGGAATTCTCCAATGAATATAAAGATAAATCTCCTATGAAAACTAAGAGTGGTAAATCCAAATTGAAACAATGACTACCAATTTGTCTAATGACAATAATCCAACACACATGATATGAAATACAAAATCATATAAAATTAATATCCCAAAATGATCAATCTGAAAGCTATCAAGCATATTCATCTTATGACGACCCAAAGTTTCCTCTAAACCAAAAACCTCGATCATAGAAGGGGCAGAAAATGGATGACTTGAATATCTAGGTGACATACATCTCAAATTATCTCGATAATCAACTAGTTGATCTTCATAGGTCTGAATATTAAATCCATCAAATGAAAAAAAAAATTCAGTAGGATATTGATGACGATCCAGACAAATTAACCTCATACAATTCTTATCTCGAAATCCAAAAATCAGAATTAACTAATCAAAGGCACCATAATTAACAAGAGTAATAAATGAAACAACCAATTAAAAATTAGTAAGATGAACAACTTATCGATCAAAGAACTCCTTAATACATGTAAAGGAGCTTTTGAAAAAAGTGAATTCAAATGTGTGCTCACACTCTGCAATAGTGTTTTCTCTCGCAGAACAATTAACATCTGCAAAGGGGGATCAATAACCAAAGACGAGAGAATTAATATTAGTATTATGAAAACTTTTAAGCTCTCTTTCTACTTTCTCAACATTGTACAAAGGTGGTCTTTCTGAACACTCGGGATTTAATCTTCTCTCATCTTGATAACTCTTATCAACGCCTAAAATTTCTTCATCAACGCTCTCGAAGGTGACCTTTCTGAGCCCTCAAAAATTTTGTGGCTCTCATTTTTCTCACTTTTATTTTTCTCAAAGCACTCATATTTTTCATGTTTCTCTCCCTCATCATTATCGCTCAATATTTGGCTCACATTTTTATCACATTCAGAAATTTCTTCTATTGTCATAGAAGAATTACTGTCTCATCTTTTCTAAACTCACTTGCTTCTACTTCTTTTTTCAATCTATCGTTTTTCCTCAAAATCATTAATATCATGAATACTTAGACAACTATTGAATCAGAGAAATATTTTAGCAAGTTCACCACTTTATCCAATTTTGCTTCAATCTGTAAGTGTGAAGCCATCAATCTTGAGAATCTTGAGACTCTATCTTTGTTACTCTTTTGGTGGTTTGTTCTCTTTGGTGGCAATCAATGCACATGTTTCTTAGAAGATTCTTTCCATATTGTTCATATCGTCTATGTGACCGTCGAAGAATATTATCCTCTCTTGGAGTTTGATCATACAAATTTGAACTCTTGTTGACTGTATGAATCGTTGTGAAACCTGGATATGTTAGCAAAAGCTTCCTCACAACCTCACGTGATGACGCTCTTATTTTACCTCAATTCATCGTTGCTTTTTTCTTCTAATCCTCTCACCACTCAGACTTTTTCCTCTGTTCACTCTCCAACAAGTTCTAAAACAACTAACGCAAGTCAGAACAAGGTAAGAAGAAACTAAATCAAATTAATTTAATAATATGATTGCAAGAAACTGAATTTGAGGTTGAATTTGTATTAGATTTCAGAAAATATTTTCAAGTAAAAAAATGATAAGATCAGATTTCACAACGGAAAAAATCAAGTGCTCACCAAATATCAATATATTTCAGATTTTTTCTAGACTTCCCACTAACAGAATTTGTTTCAACCAACACTTTTTTTCTCCCTTTTATTTTTTTTTTCTTTTTGAAGGCACTACAAGGGGCATAAAAAACTTTTTTGATTTTTTAAATCTTTTTAAAAAACAATGTGAAAGGTGTTTATCAAGTTTTAAATCTTTAGCTTCCTCAAATTTGCAAGTGTATAGGTCAAGTAGCTAACCTCGAGTATCATATCCACGGTGAATTAAAACTTGAGGTCTAGTCTAACATAATTAACTAACTAGGTAAAGAACTAACTAAAATAGAAACCGCTAACTAGATTACAAGCTAAAAATTAACAAGCAAGAGTTCAAGTTTCTAACTTGTAATTGCAGAAATCAGGTTTTAACAGAAAATGACAAATGTTTTTGGTATTTTGGTTTAAAGGCAGGGATCAAAATTAACTAACAAAGTAATAAGATTGATTACTATAGTCAAGGAATGATCTTCTAAAGATTGGTTTCATTTGAATAATAATCTGGAATAAATTTGGTCCCATTGAAAATTTAGTTTCAATCAAAACGTAATAAACCAATTCAATGTGTCTCCACAAAGCCTTGGCAGCAAAGATGGAGTTTCTCAGCAAATCGATTAAGACAAAATCAGCAACTCACCGAAATATATATGGACGATTATATCTCAACCTCTCAGCTAAAATAGAGTTACAAAAATATAAAATTGATCTCTCAATTCAAGTATCAAGCATCAAATCTTTAGCATTCATGCAGTTGCAATAGGAATACATCAACTCATTTCAGCACAAGGAAAATTCATAAGCTCTTGATTTCAGAAGGTGACTTATAGTTATTGTTCTCTCAAACAATAACCTATAGAAGATGGATAAGGTTAATCAACATTCAGAGGCTTCCGCATGTAAATCAGTTAAAGAAATCAATCATCACTTTGCACAAAAAACTAAAAATCAGAACAACACAAAATCTGAATCAAAATGGAGTAGGATGCATTTTCTTATCTTCTCATATTCACAAAATAAAGAGACAACTTCTCAGCTATACCTCTTAGACATCCGACATTACAATACAACTCAAATAAAAAACAACAATGTAAATTAAACTGATATTGCATTGAAAATAAGTGGTTCCATAGTTTTCATATTACACCATCCCTTAAAGATAAGAGAATTAGGTACACATCTCTAAACTTAACATTACACACAAGATATTGTTCTACATACAATACATGATTCAGAGTATAAAAATAAGAAAATATGATTCAGAATAGCAAATTGCAGCTTCTCAGCAACAACTACTATTCTTCTCCACCTTGATCTCCCTATGTGCAGCTTCTTCAAACCCTAATGTAGCCTCTCAGAAATCTGAACTCAAGAGAGCCCAATCGAGAGAGAGAAAGAGGCTTCACAACAGCAGCTTCTCTTCCTTTTATATTCCTCCATAGAACCTTTTGATTCTTCTCTCAGCGTCTCTGATTGTGCCACATGTCCCATCCAAAATGAATCTTCCTTTACAACTTCAAAATGGTAGAATTCTGGATAGGTGGCAGCCTCTGCAGCAGCAGATACAACTAAAAGATTAATCTGAGAGCTCCCAGAAGATCATGTACTAAAGATAAAATAGTAGCCAACATTACTTGCATTAATTTCTTATGAACAATTAAATCATATGTGCTTCTCATAAAATGATTGGATAAAAAGTGATTGGGTCAACAATTAATTAACGAATCAAAATGAGATCAAAAGAGCTAGAAAATTCATCAATTAATGCATATATTTCGGTATAAGCTCTACATATGAACTATACAAATAGTTTTGAAAAATGAGGTGATAAACATAGAAGAGTATGCATTTAAGCTAAAAGTGAACAGAAAATTGAAGTGTTTAAGTACAATATATCAACATGATATAAGTGATATTGTCAGTTGTCTATGTAAGTTACTGAAAATCCGTTAGTGAGACATCAGAGATTGACGTTACTTATAATTGGAATAAGAAAAATGTATTTTGGAAATTGTCATATTGAAAACACAACTTGATACATATAATTTAAATGTTATGCATATTAAAAACATATGTTTGATAATATTTTTAACACTATTATGGATGTCACAGATCAAACAAATGATAACATTAAAACAAGATTGGATTTGAAAATAATATTGTCGACACGAAGAGTTAAATGTCATTCCTTTATCAAATGGTAAGGTAGTGAAACAAAAAGTAAATTATACTTTTACAAAGAAAGAGAAAAAAATGTTTGTCAATGGGTACAAAAATTAAAAATGTTGGATGGTTATGCATCGAACTTGACTAGATGTGTTGTTACGTTTGTTTAGGATGAAGATTCATTCATGATGGTCATATATCCATGGAGACTTTGCTTCCGGTAGCATTTTCTAACTTACCAGATAAAATATGGAAGCCTTTTACTAAACTAATTTTTTTAATGATTTATGTTCAACAACTCTAATGATGGATAACGTGAAACAATTGGAAGAAAATATACCTATTACATTATGTGAATTAGAAATAATTTTTCCTCCAGGATTTTTTGATTCAATAGAACATTTGCCAGTTTATTTGCCCTATGAAGCTCAAATAGGTGGATCAAATCAGTATCGATGGACGTATCCATTTGAAATGTATCTTAATAAGTTAAAGAAAATGGTTAAAAATAAATCTTGGGTTGAAGGATCAATATGTGAAGCTTATTTGACTCGAGAGATCTCACATTTTTATTCATATTACTTTTCTCATGTTAAAAGTGCAAGAACAAGACTTAGGCGCAATGATGAAGTTGTGGAAGAATCATCATCTAAACATACATTGTCAATTTTCAAACAACATGGTCGAGAAGCTCAAATAGGTGGATCAATTCAGTATCGATGGATGTATCCATTTGAAATGTATCTTAATAAGTTAAAGAAAATGGTTAAAAATAAATCTTGGGTTAAAGGATCGATATGTGAAGCTTATTTGACTCGAGAGATCTCACATTTTT
>LTAE01007751.1:0-22072 GCA_001647135.1 Pontederia paniculata | reverse complement strand
ATGCATGTCATATAGGTTTTTGCATATATGAGTGATATGACTCACTTATTCTTCGGCCTTTACATACTCTAACGGGATGAAAGTCCCCTGCTTCTGGATCCTGCAGGTGCGAAGTAATATTGATGCTTATATAATGATGGCGCTGCTCAATGACGACTAATGCACATGGTTAAGTATGGACTAAGTCTTAGAGTCAAGTTATGATGTTGTCTTTTCTTTCTATCATGTTTTAAAGACTGTATCGCCTCCGGGCAAGTTGATGTATGTCAAGTCTATATCAAGTGACCTTTATGGACAAGATGTATGTTTAAAATTTATGTCTTGGATTATGTCATCTTTTTATGTGTCTTCCGCTGATTTGTACTCGTGTCATGATCTTGTTTGTCTATGCTAATTTTATTCAAGGTCAATTATAATTTCTGGGTTCTTTTTGAGTTCTTATGGATATTGACCATAATTGTCAATGGTCAAGTCAAGTTCATTGTCTCGTAGCATTCCGGAGACCGTTCCGAGCACGTGGCGAATGCCAATTCGTCCGCGTGGCGGGGCGAAAATGGGCGTTACATAATGTCTTTAAGTTTTATAAATTATTGATATATAACTCATGCATAATAAAAAAATTGCCAGTACATACGTGCATGATTTTCACGAAAATAGAGATATTGCGTATCACTTGGAAGATTGATAAGAAATTAAGCGGCACCATAGAAAGAACTCATTAAGAACAAAAGAGTCATGCAGTTCAAATGCATTGAGATCAACACAAAGAGAGAGATGAGGTCGGACACTATACTTAGAGCCATGCTTTGCGTGCTCTCTACGACTGGTATAAGAGCACTTGATTATTCTCTTAGCTTAGCACTAATTATTTCTAACTCCTTTCTCTCTCTTTATAGCTCGAACGTCTAAGCACTCTACTTTGTAGTGACCATTGTGATCTTTCTGTTGATGGGTTCTGCAGCTGCTGCCGAGTCAAGTACCACATAACCAGCAGCTGCGTTCACTACGCCATCAGTAGAAGCTGCAGCCTTGGTGGCATTGGTGGAAATGATGACACCGGGGGTTCCTACATTGTTGGTGCCTGTGGCCCAAAGTGCAGAGCCATAGACCACAACGTTCCTGTCGCGCTGCAGGACGCAGATGTAGTTCCCCTTCTCCCCCTGAGTGTTGCTCGCCCACACGGCATGTTGGTTGTCGTCGTACACGACCAAGTTGCCGTCCTCCTGCATCCGAAGCTTGCAGCGCGAGCCTTTGCCGTTCGTGTGGGTCGCCCACACTGGTTGAGAGCGGTCGTAGACCACAAGGTTGCAGTCTCTCTGCATGGTGAAGACGTAGCTTCCGTACACCAGCGACTCGCCGGCGTTGAGGGTGTCGTCGGTGTAGAGTATGTTGTCCAAGCCCATGCAGTACTGCGGGAGGAGGAGACCCAAGGTCGTGGTCATGAGACAGAAGACGAGGACAGAGGAGGGTGGAGCAGTGGCCATGGCTGGAAAGGTTCAAGTAGCCTACGAGTTGTTATCTAATTGCTCACAAGTGTGTTTTGTGATGAGAAGATATCGACCCTACTTATAGGCAATTGAGACCAGGTTTTTAACCGAGGGAGCCATCACGTAAAATGGTAAAAATCAAGATATATATCTGATGTGGACACCAATTATTTGGGCTCCATGCATTATTTAATTATTACGTTTTAAGATTGATCATAAGATGATCGATGCACATATGCTCAAATATTTTTACATATCTATTAAATTGTTAGGGAATGCTAAAGGCGTAGATGATCCATCCACTCAACGGCTCTCATTTTTTTCGTTCACAATATTTTGTTATTTATTTTGGCCATTAATCTTGTGAAGAAGATTCAGGATAGGGCACGTCGTCGTCACGCCACATGCAAATATCGGATCTGCTTTCTGCACCCGGATTATGCTGTGACCGCTAAACACGTCGTATACATGCCACGCGTTAAGACCGTACGTGCTACCATTTGTTTTTTTTGGGGGTCATGTTTGGGGCCACAAATATTGGTTCAATTGTTAAGAGATCGAACCTAAAATTAGTTCTTAAATTAGATTAAAATTAGTAAGTCGCTATCCTTCTGAATGTCAACACCTCCGATATATTATTTGACATTCTGATTTAAATTGAGTTGATAAAAAAAATATGAATAAAGATAGTTGGCTTAACTAGATTGAACCTCCGAAGGAAAACATTTTGGATTCATCATCGAAGTGGTTTTGTTGAAAGATCTTTGAAATTTTGGATATCAAAGTATAAATTAATTGATCAAGGACCAGTAACGTCATTTGCTACTAAAATGAACCTCTCCGACCAACATTTTTTGTTGGGCTCATGCAAGATAGCAGCAGCAGTGGGGTCTACTGCCTCAGATTACAGCGAAGGGAAAACAAAATGAACGAGTAACAAGGTAGCAAGCATATTTTGTAGGTTAGCAAGTGTTTTGAGAATGATGAGCTTGATTAATTATGCCATTGTATCAAATGGCACAGCTCGGTAGATTAACCAGGGGAAGGCAAAGGTCTGAGATTCAGAATACTATCATGGATAAAATTGGTCCATACTTAAATGCCGATAATGGAGATAAGAATTTCTTCTTCTCTTCCCTTTCTTCTGTTAGAAAGTCTTTTTAGACATCTTCTGATAGAAAGTTACAAACGTATGTACACGAATACAGCTTTATAGAAGAAAAGAAAATGAATCTGCAGCACTCGCTAGGACGAGACTTCCAGAGTTGCTTCCAAAATGGTAAATGGTGGAAGCTGATGCACTTGTCTAAGTTCTCCAAACGCACGCTTAAGGTTTCATATATCATGGTTACGAATCTCTGTTCGTTGATTCCATCACATTGCTCAAATTAAGCTGAAAGAGGATAAAAAGGAGCAACTTGATGATCACAGGGAAGAAAATGCTTGCCAGATAACACATAATGAACGACCCACAAAAGGCATGTCTGCTAAAGGAAATTATTTCCGTTATAACTACCCAAATTCAAGATTTTTTTTAAGAATTCAAGAATCAATGAATAAGAAACAAGCATTTAGATTTCTGGAATCATCTGAATGGGAACAAAAATACAAATTTACATATAATTTAAAATTGAAACTATAAAGGAGAAAGAGGTAATGAAGACGAGTCAAATCAGTTTCTTCTTCCTTTGGTTTCTCTACTTATTTCCCTCCTCTTTTTCCCTATTTAAATTTAATCCATTTTTGTTCTTCCCCTCCTTTAAATAACAGGTAGCAACATAAGTGGCATCGGAGGGTGACATTTCTACATGGCAATGACAACAGCCAGACTTCCAGCAGCAAGACGATCAACAATCCCCTACAGTTGTCAGATATGTAGCAACCAGCTGGACAATTTTTGACGATTGTTAATTGCTACAGCTTAACGGGTTTAGGTGGACAGCAGGAAATCAACAGCAAGTTTAGGTGAGGAAAGGGTGTTTGAAATGACAATTAACTTTAAGCCATATTCAACAAGAATCAGTCTGAATCAATTGACATATTTGACAGTGCCAAGCTCTTGCGTTGATGCAATTAGGACACGCCAATTTGCAGCCAGAATAGCTAACTTAAATAACCATAAACCAACCCTAGTAAATTCTTTCAACAACTACTTATTTGTATGATCTAAGTTATCTCAAAGCAGATCACGTTATAGATAGGCAGAATTTTCCAATCAGTATCCAAAGTACGCATGATATAGAGCGAAGGCAGTTTCAACAAGTGTCCAAAAAAACCATAACATTCAGTGGAAAATAGAACTCCATACCTAACGCAATATAGTTAAGAAATCCCAGCAATGGTATCTAAGCATCATATGAATATAGATAAAACATCTTTGTATGATATTAATCGAGCCATCATGTTAACAATTAAACAAAACCTAACTACATCTGCTTCATTTAATTACAACTAGTTACCTGATGTAGTGAATGAAACAAACTACAACGTTGATGACTGACCTTGATGGTTTGATACTTGTGTCAAATTTTTGTCGACATCATGAACTTTGGTTTCTTCTCAGCAGGCTTCAGAATTTGGAATGAGCACATTAAAGTTTCATCGACACTCATCATTGCACCAGCATTATCAAATTCGCCACAATAATTTGGGGCTGAAAAAATTGTCACAAGTTGCCTGTCTGCAAAAAATTCATATCCATCCTCCACAACCTGAAACCATGAAGATAACTCAGTATACAAATCCAGACCAAAATTTACAAGTAGTAAAACATATATATTAAGTTGCACCTGATGTGCACGGCAAACAAGATCCAGATCATGCTTAGATAAGAATTCTGAAACCTTATCAGCACCAAAAGTCCAAGAGACTCCTCTATCATTCTCCCCCCAACCATGAACATCTTTACCAGGATCTGACCAAAGTAAATCACATAGCAGACCACTTTCGGGAACATCTATAGGGCGAGGTATATTCTTAATTTGATCAAGTTTTGAAAGGTCTGGAGACAGGCCACCATGCATACACAATATTTTGTCATCAATTAAAGCCGCTACCGGAAGACAATTAAAACAATCAGTAAAGACCTTCCACAATCTCACATTAAATCGCCGTTTGCATTCATCATAAAATCCATATATCCTATTTATTGAAGCACACTCATGATTCCCTCTCAAAAGGAAAAAATTCTCAGGATATTTTATTTTATATGCAAGAAGAAGGCATATAGTTTCCAAGCTTTGCCTTCCACGATCCACATAATCACCTAAGAATAAATAATTTGCACTAGGAGGCAAACCTCCATATTCAAAAAGTCTTAAGAGATCACTGTACTGGCCATGTATATCACCTGAAAACACAAAAACAGAAGAGGAAACCAATTAATAAATTAGTTTGAATATAATTGATATAAGCAGCAGAAGTCTAAGAAAATATCTTTTATCACAAGCAGATTGGTCAAAGAGTGATTTTCACGAGTTTAATATGGAAGAACATAATAGATTGACACGAAGGTCAGAATCTTTGGAAAGCTTCTTTTGTGTTCAAAAAAAGGAAATTTTCTAGTTCATTCATATTCAAACTAGTTCAATCAAACTCAAGAAAGAACGCACTGTAGGAAAAATTCCAGTTCATTCATATTTAAACTAGTTTAACTCAAGAAAGAAGGCAATGCAACAAAAAAAAATAACTCAATATAATTATGAAACGGACAAAATGTAATAATTCTTTTGAATTGCAAAGTTGACTAATTAAACAGAAGGAAGATTGACAATGTAAGCAGCAACAGGTGTCATCTCACTAGTACAACTCTATAATTCAAATGCAGAAAAATGCAATTCACAAATGCAAGTTAACCACAAAGCGAAAAAAAGCCACATTACACATTTCTGCAACACTTGATATGGCATAAATAGACTAAAATTGCCAATTACATTAAAGTAGCATTAATAGATGGAAGTCAAGTATCCAAAAACAAGGTGTACCATGGAAGAGATAGACTACAAGGAATTCAAATTTCGATTCCAGTTCAGTTTTAAAAAAAAAAACTTGTGTAAGATGGGCAATCTAAAGTCTTCACATAATTTTGTCAAGCATTTCCTTTGAATCATATTTTTCCCCCAGCATAAATTTAGTAATCTTTATGCTGAAAAGCTACTATCTATCCTATGGGCATCATTGGTGTCCTGATTATTCAGGGCTGGGCAAATCATCACCCAACTATGCATCTCTAAATATATTATGAACCTCTTGAGATTGAAGCAAACAAGCTCAGTTACCATATACAAATCATATCCAAATGAAACACCGTGGTGTATCTAATATTAAATGAAAAGACTACTACACAGAGTACTAAATCGTGCAGGGAACACAAGAAATTTCAATATTAACTCTTCACCTGTAATATCTCAAAGAAAGACTAGATATTCTCTGTAAAAAAGAGAAACACTGCCACTTAACCTTTGTTCATGTATTCAATTACACATTTAAGGCCTGTTTGGGTGTGGAATTAAGCCAAACGTCAAGTAGATAAGACATGTTTCCAATTCATGAAACCCGATGTGAGTTTAAACATGTCGGCTCTTTATCAATTGGGTTAGGGAATCTGCCTTTTCTATGTAATAGAGTATTTATCGTCATTTCTTAATGAAATGATGAGGGTAAATACATCTTTGCACTATTCATGGACAATACGCTCCATTCGACTACAATGTCTTCTCTGGCATCTCCTAGATCTCAATGATGATGTAGCTCGTACAACAGACAACAATGATGTGACATGGGCTCCCATGTTTGGAGTTCTCAATGTGAACACAACGTCGAAGATTGTGATTAGTGACTAACAATGTCACAGTGTGACAATGTTTGAGCTCCCACCCCATGATGACTTTACAATGCATTCATGATTGTCAACTATCAGTACCGCAATTGGCAACGATGTTCTAGCTCACAATGAGATCGTTCATTAAAACAGAGTTGATGCTCTTATGCCTCATGATTGGCGATGCTCCACGTCCCTATTGGAGTCTGTGGCAATCGGCTAGCCGAGGCAATGTTGCAGCACATGATGGCATCATTACAAAGTTCATTGGAGTCCTGTGATAACAAACCTGATTCTCCTTTGCCTCACAATCAGCGCTCCTCTGCATCCTTGTTGCTCAACGTCAACGTTGTTTACACCAAGGCTTTTTTGGCTATTTAAGTTATGATGGGGTGGGGAGGGGTGGGGTAAGAAGAGTGAGAATGGAAAGGGGGAAAGTACAGGTAAGGTGGGATGAAGAATTGTGGGGTAGAGATGGATAGTTTAGGTTAAAGACAGTTTTACCCTTTAACTTAATAAAGAAAGATTAAGTTAAAAAAGTAACATGTGAGGGCAAAAAAGTCGAAAAAGAACTTACCCTGTCTCATTCCACCAATTTGGCGGAATGACAAATGAGGGGTCTCATGGTTCTTGAGACCCCTCTAAACCTTTTGAATCTACTTATGTATTGGATTCAAACAAAAGTTAACTTAGCCAACCTCTCATAACCCCTCCCAAAGTAGTCATCCAAACAGACCCTAAAGGTAAATGTCATTGTTGCTTAAATTAAAGAAGGCAAATGCTAGTTAATAATTGGGACAAAAACAAATGATAAGTAATATTTGATTTAAAAAATAGAGATTGATCAATAATACTACTATTATATTTTAGATAAGAAAGCAAATTTTACCAATCATTTATATTAAATTATATATTTTTAGTATTTCATCCTAAAAGGTAAAAAATATTAATAATTAAAATTAAATCAATGATTACTAATATTCCAAATATAAAAGATAAAGGTTCTATTAATGTTCTACACAAATGCGAAATAGTAATATATTAGCATTAATAATTTTATTCACTTGCATCCAGACATAACACAAAATAAAGACTTTCAACATTCTAGAATACCAATTTAACAACCAAATACAAATTAGAAAACCATAGAAGAATATCATATCTAAGATAGTATAATCTTATATCCTTCTCATTTATGAATTCTGCAACCAAAAACGGTCCTTAGGGATCTCACATTGTAAAATTGTCTTTCATATATGAAAGAAGAAAAATATATTCATATGCGTTACTTAAATCACCCAATTCAAGATATTTCAACATTAGATTATTTTATGTCATCCGGAATTCAAACATGGATGTACTCACTTTGATTCATATGTTATTATTGATGCAGTATTACTGCATCAAGGGTGAATATAAATCATCATGTGCTAATGAACAAGGATCTCATTTAGTGGTCACCCAATAATGTATGTTCTTGGAACAATTTAAGTTTCAGAATAGAAACAAACAATTAAAAGAAGCAGAAAGATCTCACCTGTATGGAAAAGGAGCCGTCGAGAAATAACTCCAAACAACGTTAAGACCAAAATAAAGTTCATATATAATTATTACTATTTCCATCTAGAAAAACAACAATTAGATACTATGCAAAAGCGCGCTCATCTTGACCTTACAAATCACAAATGAAAGTGCAAAAAGTAAGGAAACATGCCAAAGGTAAAATGTGTACTCCAAAATATCATAATACATACTTAGAATCTAGAAATCTCATCTAATATTCAGTTGCAAGTTAATGACAAGAAGATAACAAACATGAAAAATGTGTGGTTACATTGACCCGCAAAATATCATCTTACCCATCAATGCATGATGGAATCAAAAGAACGTGCTAGATTAGCCTAATAACATACATTATTATTAAGAACAAAATTACCACAAAGTATCAAGATTTTTCTAGCAAGCATGCCAACCCATAGCAATATTTAGTTAACAGCTTGCACTTCTTAATAATGCATGGTTCTCTTGAAGTATAACTACATTACCAAAAAAGAATCTAGTCTCATGAAATTCCACCATCTAAGTATGTGTGCATTTTGCTGAAAATAAGTTTTGGAAAATAATTTCTAAAGGAAATACTTTTTTGTGGGAAAACAATGTGCTTTTCGCTATTTGGTTGTGTAATGAAATAAGTTAAAAAAAGTAAATTAATTATGTTTTATATATGTCACATGAGAAACAACGGAATGTTTTCCTTTGTCCCTTCAAAAAGAGGGGGAAACATATTATCCACAGTTGTATGTAACTTCTCCAATTTGAAAAGTTTTTTATTGACTAAGAGTTTTATGATTGTCAAGCACATGAAAAGAAAGAAAAACAGAAAAGCTTTACCTAAAATATGCACAACCTAAGAAACGAATGGGCCATCTTGCATGTTTTGTGATAATCTAAGGGCTTGCTTGTTACTAGAACTAGGGCGGGAACTAGCCATAGTTCCAACTAATTCCTCCAAACACTCGATCTAAATTACCATGGTCTGCTAGAAAAATTGCAGTAATTATTGTTTCTATTTAATTCTACAATTTTAGTTTTCATCGACATCGAGAACTAGGCTTTCTCACTCAATGCTAATTGTTTTACCCAAAATTTATATTTTCTCCTTGTCATAAGCTTTCATACATCAACTTCAATAAAAAGAAATTTGGTAATTATGGGATTAAAACCAACAGTACTTGATGACCACATGTTCCTACACTAAATGGATATCTTTTAGCAATGGCAAATTTTATTTCTTTAGATATCCAATATTAATTTATTTCATTGGCATATACAATAACGTTGTATTTCGTCAACTACGAAAAGATATTGTCTTAGCATTTATACTAAATAAGTTTTTAGCGATAATGCTTATGATTTTCGACAAAGGCAGCAAATAAGGTTTTATGTTTATATTTTTAAGAAATCTTTAGTATTATACTATGTCACATATTTTTTTTTTTGAAATTTTTAGTTCAAGAATCAGTATTTATTTATTAAATCAACATTCCCATCAAGAAAAAAGATGAGGGCAATGTTCATCATTGTGAAAAATATTCCAAACTCATTCCCTTATTATCATTTCCTCAAACATTCGTTAAAATAACTATCTTCTGATATATCGTTATTGCATTTTTCTCAACAAAACACAAAAGAAAGCAACACGAAGGAATTGGCTTAACCCCGAAAATTCCAATTCTTGATCTAAGAATCAAAATATTTGAAAAAAAAATGTTGTCCAATACCACTTCTAATACTTTTTCTTCCCAATTTCGGGCAATCCGCTTTTTTTAAGGAGAAGTAACAATCCTCAGACGTTCTTTTTCAAAATGAATTAATATTGATGGAAGCAGTAAATCCCTTGTTTAAGGGTCGCATGATCTAGAAAACACAAAAACCAATTAATAACATGATTCAGATCTTCCAAGTTGAAGGACCAGTAAGTGGAATAAGATTGGTTAGGTGGCCGAGCCATGAAAACACTTTTTATAATATATTTTGAGGGAATAAAAGTATCTACACATACTGGAAACACTTTGAGGATGACAAAATCTGTGAGAACGGTAAATAAAACCTTCCTTCTTCTCATTCCCAAGGCAGAGCTGCCCGAACCACTGTGAATTTCAGCCAATTAGTCTATGTAACGTCCAGTTACAAGCTGATTACCGTGGTAGTTGCAAATAGGTTAAGGCGCATCATGGTCGACATAGCGCCTGCTAATCAATTGAAATTTCATACTAAGGAGGAGTATCCACGAGAATAGTCATTGCAAAATCATCCGTGCATACTACGGGACGTTTGGAGGAACAAGTTCATATCCTCAAAATCGACCTTGAGAAAGCCTCTGGGACTTCATAAAAGAAACTTTGGAGACGACAAGAATCCACTAAATGTTCAAAGGGTCAAAATGGACTGCATATTCACACTCATAGTGAAAACAAAAACCTTGTGAATGGAAAACCAAGATTTGGGTGGACATTTAACAAAGCTGACCCATGTTCCCATATTCATTTGTCCTCTGCATGGAAAGATTGTAACATCCAATAGTTGATACCATAAATGATGGTTGATGAAGATTTATCAAAGCTGGAAGAGGAGGACCAATTATATCCCACTTGATGTTCACGGATACTCTTCTCTGAAGTATCAACAATGCAAATGTGCAAGGTACTAGAGATCCTAGACAGGTTCTGTTGTGCTTTCGGACAAGTTATATTGCACTGAAAAATGAAGTAATGCAAGGGTGCCCCTTCCAAATGGCAGCATCAATGGGGAAATAATTAGGCACCTAACTCATCCATGGCATGTCAAGAAGGAAACAGCAGCATACAAATACATTCAAGAATCAGCAGAAGGGTGGGATCCATGTTATCACTAGCTGATAGGACCACCTTGGCCCAATCAGTGATCCAAGCTCTCCCTACATACACCACATGCATACCATATCACTACCGAGGTCAATATTTGAGGAGATAGAAGGACTATAGACATTTCATCTTGGGACACCAACCAGAGAAGAGGAAGCTTCACAAAATATGATGGGGCGTAATCGCGCAACAGAAGGTACAAGGGGGCTGGTAATACTTGACCTCGGCACTCTCAACATGTCAACGACAGCAAAACTTGGCTGAGGCATGTTCATACAACAAGAAGCCTTAAGGGTGCAGGTGATGTAGGCAAAGTGCCAAAGGTTGAAGAGGCATGGGATGCACACTCAGAGCATCTCTATCAAACTCATGGTTTTAGTATGAGATCTCATGGCCTGTAACAACAGGGCATCAGAGGCATGGTGGACAGTAGGAAGGGGAAGCGAACACTCTTTTGGAAAGACAAGTGGCTAAAAAGAGGCAGCATTCTAGTGTACATGAGTATCAAATGTCCCAAGACCAACTAAAGGGCATAACAATCATGAAGTTCAAAACCACAGGAGACAGCTGGGACTGCGTCACTCTCCGGCCAATCTTGAACACTGAAGCCTTGAGACAATTGGAATATGTCACTTTACTGATGTCAATGTACCAAACAGAATAACTCTTATGGCCTAGGGAACACTGGGAGATTCTCACTCAGGTCCCTTTATGAGTTCCTTATCCAAGCCAAATGGAATGATATCTCTCAGCTTTGGCGACTAATAAAGGATAAGAAGCTTACTTTGGATGATAGATCATGATCACCTTATGAAAAAAGACAATGATCCCACCTAGCAATACCTGGATTGTGCCCCTGTTGCCAACTTGAGCAGGAGGCAGCTTTCTACGTGCTAAGGGTCTGTCACTCGGTAAGGTTCTTTTGGTTACATCTATTTCCCCCAAGCTCGACTACTGGTTTCTTTGTTTGCTCCTTGCATGACTGGCTGATGAAGAACCATAGATGCGAAAGTGTGGAAGGTAACACACCTTAACTTGGGCAACGATTTTTGGCTAGGCATGCTAGCACCTATTAGGTTGGTACGATGGAATCTTTCAAAAAGACTTCAGACTACAAGCTAACCACCATGAGTGATACCCAAGGTGGCCGAGGGATTTGCTTTGGCACACGCATTTCAAGTTCAGCCTATGGACAGAGGATCAGCAATCCAGCAAATCTGCTGGAAACCACTGGAAGAGAAATATGTCAATCAACCTTCATGGAGCCACGAGGCAGCATGGGTGTGGGAGACCTCATTAGGAACAGCCAATGGAAATGGCTGATCGGCTCCATCATCAATCTCGGGAAAGGAACAACAATGGAATCAGAGTTTTGGGCCCCCATAACACGCTTGAGGTGGCTTCGCAACAAGGAATTAGGTGGATCATCGCGGAATCTGATTGCGAAGTGGTTGTGAGAAGTCTACTCGCAAGAGATTGGGCCACACCTGCTAGCCCTGGTATCAAGAGGAAGGGATCTACTCACAAGAGACTGGCAGGTGGAGATGCATTCCGTAACTTGCGCACCTGGCACGCATTTCAAGGTTTAGAACTCACACTTTATCTTCTACCCCAGCTTCAGCTTCAATGGGGTCACTGCTGTTGCCGACTGTATAAGGTAGCCTTTGCCAGAGCTGTTTTCCAGTTTAACTAATACAAGTTTAAACTCTTTCTTTACCTGGAAAAAAAGTATCTAACATCTAATAATATCACATGTGACTATGTATGGTTCCTCATACTGTACTTATTAACTACTAGAAGTAATTCCACGTTCTTCCATCACTTTATCATCATGATTCCTTGGATATTAAGATCTACTACCACCAAGCAGTGCAGTCTCGTTATGCTTTATTTCCCTTATACGCTTCCAAGAATGGTTATTGCTAACGAAACACCAAAATATAAAGTCATCTACCTCTTCTATTGCCTAAAAATCGAATACTTTTTCGCAAAAGCTGGTTTCTTTCTCTTTATACTTAATTTATTTGGAGAGGAAAATGTTTGCTTCCAAACTTAGATAAGGTAAGTTTCTTTTTTTCTCTCAGAAAACAAAAGTTTATTGCTCATAAATTGACAAGAACGCCAAAGAGGTTAAAAAAAAGGGGGAGAATAATCAAAGAAGAGAAAAGAGGATCCAATACCACAGATCTTGATGGGGGCTTCGAGCTCGAGGAGATTCGGCTGTCCGAGGAAGATCTCGCGGGAGACGACGCAGAGCTGGCGGATCTCGGACTCCTCCAGCCGTACCAGCTTCCCTGGGCGGTCCTTGCGCACCTCGAGCAACCTCTCTATGATGCGATCCAGCACCACCGGGTCCATCGTCGCCTCCCCCAGGCAAAACCCCTCTGATTGCCCTGCCCTCCTCTCCGAAACCCCGATCGATCGATCGATCGGCCTCCTCCACCACCACCTCGCTGGAGCGGCGGCGACCACACCAAAAGGCAGGCTGATAGATAGATAGATAGATAAGGCGACGAGGGCGGCGGACGGAGGAATTGGGGAAGAGGAGGCGGCGAGCCCACCAAAGCGGGCGGAAGGAGGCGGTAGATAGATGAGAGAGGAGAGAGAGAGAGAGAGAAGTGAGCACTATATATACATATATGAGAGAGAGAGAGGTGAGTACTACTTGTGTTGGCGTCGCCCTCTACAAACCTCTTCTTCGGGTGCGATATTTTTGTCGCCGAGGGTAATTTTGTTAATGAACAATGACGCCAGCAGTTAAATTTCTTATTTTTTTACACTACTTAAAAGCGTTTAAATATTTTTTTTCCTTTTTTTATCGAAAAAATATGTCCTCTTTCATTAATTGCATCCGGTAAAAATTTAATTTAAAAATTGGATTCCAATCCACTACCAATCAATTGCACTAAAATAAACATAAAAGTACGCATCCATTTGTCCTTTTATGTTAATAAAGGTCGGATTATAATTTTGCTTTGGCAAATAATTTGCTAACATGATACACACATCGTGAAAATCAAATATATATCTGTATATATTCAGATTGATTTCCGTGTCTTTTTTTAAGAAGTATGTGGAACTTAATTATTGAAAATAAAGCTGAGTGATACACATAATTGATAATAAAATAAATTATACTAAAAAGTGCAAACTTTTTTATTTATTATAAATTTAGTCTAAATTTTTATTTTTTTTGTAGAAAATAATAAACTGTAAAGTTGATTGCATAATATTGAGAAAAAAAATTAAATATTGATTCAATATTTATCACATAGATGAGTAGAATATATATTATGAACTTTTAAAATTAAAAAAATATTTATTTTATTATTTTATGTCATGCAACTCTGTGTTATTTAAACTTAATCAAACTTCAGTATCTAAAATAATATACTAATATTAATACTTAGATGTAATCAATTAGAAAAGAAATATATTCGTGAACAATATTCAAGTATATGCATTTCATTATTGAGTTATCGATCTTATTTACCGAACTATGCAAAAGGTTAGGATTATAATTAATTTAAAAGTTGATGATTTTTCTATAAAAATATAAACGTTTAGATTAAATATGCAAATATAGTTAAAATTTTGAGTTTTTTTTTAATATTTACCCTTGATAATAATAATGTAAGAATCGGTAAAAAAAAGTTAGATATTCTTGACATAGCCAAAAGTGTTTAAAAGATTAAAAAAATTTGTAAGTATAAAAACGTGCACCTTTCTTATTCAGTCACTTATCGATAGGTCTCTTGCATAAATTTATATGATTTTTAGAATCCCTTAAACTTTATTTTGGTACATTGTTTACCTTGATTTTTCTGGTATCCTTTACTTGCATTCTCGTCTTCTTCAATATTGAAAAAGTAAGGAAGACGCCATATTGTGGCCATGGCCTAGAAAATGAGGTAAAAATATTAATTAAATAATATAAACGATCATTGAGAGATTGGAAATTAAAAAAAAAACAGTTCTTTTTTAATTTTGTTTTGGTTAGCTAAAAAATCGATTTGAGTGGGAATTAATAGTGCTGCAAAGAAAATTGCATTCTACATGATTTTATCACATAATCAGATATTGAGATGTAAAAAGATATCATAGCTTGTTTAGTTTTAAAAGTTTTTTTTCAGAAAAAATGAACTAACAATTTGAAATAATTGGTGTGTGCAACCATTTTTTTTTTTGCACTTACATATTGCCACAAATTTAATTTAAATGTATTAGTCACTGTCTCGTACATTAAACAGGCAAAAGACCTTAGAAAATTATAAATTAATATTAGGAAACATCTTAATTAACTGGTTGCTTGTCCGGAGCCTAGTCAAAGCCACACGTGTGCATGGTCTTAAACACGAGCGCAGAAGGAAAAAATTCAACTAAAATTATTTAATAAAAAAATTAAACACAAGTCCAGAAGGAAAAAAACACGTGCAGAACTTGAACACGTGTGCAGAAGTCCCCGTATGGACCCGTCAACTAAAATTTCAAAACTGGCGTTCTATTATTATTTAATTATTATTGTTCATTATTAAACAATAATATAAATACAGAGCATTGTAGTTTAATTAGTGATATGAACCAAAAGGAAAACAACTAATAGAATTATAGAATTTGATTGAAAAATTAAGTAATATTTCTTATATTATTTTTAAAGAAAACATGAAGGTGCTCACTACATAACTAGTGAGCATCATGTTATCTATCTTTTTAATCGTAAAATATTAAATTAACAATAAATATTAGATTTTCTTTTTTCTAAATTTTTTATATCCATCGTAAATTTAATATCTACGATTAAAAAGATAAGTAAAATTGTGCTCTCTATTTTCATTGAATCTTATTTTCAATTTAATCACTCTTTTCATAGCAAGTATTTGCATTTTTTCACATTATAAATTTCGAACTGCTTTAGATTTTTCAATCATTTATAATAGTTTGATATCACATAAGATAAGTAAATATTTTGTAAGAATATATTTTATTAATCACGTTTAGTTAGTATATTTAATGAGCTTATAAGTTTAATATAATTATTAAACATCAAGTGCTTAGTAGGATGTTGAGCACATCCTATTCATCAAATTCATAATTAATGATGGCTAATAAAATTGATAAATAGACATAACTTATAAAATTTATCATGATTATGAATTAAATGATTAAGATGTGCTCAATGTCTCTACTAAATATTAAGTGCTTAATAGATACATTCAACCTTTAGCTTATTCTAATTATGGGAGCTAATAATTTCGAACTTAATTATAATTTAATGTTTAGAAAATATCATTTTTTATCTTTAATTTCTAGTTCTAAATATCATAGACGAATAAAATAAATGAGTTTTTATATATTTTTTGCTACTTTATATATTGTTATTCTTTTAAATCTTCATCGAACTATCAAGAAATTTTAAATCTAATTCAGAATTATAAAAATCAGAAAACATAAGGTTTAAACTTTTTCGTTTGAAAAGTTTGATCCAATGAACTGATTTTGCCCTTATAAATAAAATAAATTACTGGGATTGCGCGTATAAGCAAGCTCAGGAGTGCTCGCGGTTGAGCACCCACTCACTCGCTGGTGCGATCGTTTGTCGGCAAGAGGAAAGGAGACGAGTTTTTTTTTTTAATTTGAAGGTAAAAGGGATATTTAATAAATAAAAAATAAATTTAATGACAAACTGAACGATGGATAATAGATACACTAATGACTAAAAAAATTTAGATGTACTTTTACCCGATTTTACAATATTTTTATAATCGGATCGGAGATCGAACCGTATGTCCAACTGAGTCGCGTTTGAACCGATTGGATCGGGTTCAACCGAATTGAATCGAATTTTATTAAAATAATAATATTAATATATAGCATAATTAATATATTATCTGGTATATACAAAATGTAATAATAACTTACTAATCATTAGATATAACATAAATATTATTTGTTGTATGTTTAAAAAGTTAATGCTTATTTAAAATAATGATGATTAATATATTAATATCTTTTATTCATTATATAATAGTATTGATTTCAAATTAATTTATTTATTTTGACTCACTCTAAATTATTTTATTTTATATTTAACATTCTTGATTTTTATTTCTATTTATTTATTTTATTAATTCTTCTCCTATATTTATTTTGTTATATTTTCTGTAAAATCTATATAACATTTATAGCATTAAAATATAATATAAGCATAAAATGGTTATAAAAACAAAATAGCATTTTTTTCTTCTTAATTTTACTTAATTAATTCAAGTTAGGACTCTTTGTAAATAATTATATTTTTTATATTAATTTATTATCTTATATAACAAACTTTTTATTATAAGCCATTTTTTATATAAATGTTATTTTCTTATGAAACATACTATTATTTAGATTTTTTAAAGGATAATTTTTAAAATAACAAAATTATAATATATTGAGGATGTTATTTTATATGAGCTTGATTTTTAAAACATTAAATGAGTTTCTTCTTTTATAAACATTATTCTCTTCTTTATATTATAAATTTCAAATGTGGGACTAAAAATAAATAAAAATATACCTATTTATCTTATATTGTTAAGAAGAGAAAAATATATATATATATTTTTCATCCTTCATCTATTTAGAGGTACACATGTAAAATATTTAAAATAATAAAATATAAATATATTTTCCATGAACTTCTTTTTGTAGACTCTATGATTTTTATATAATAATTTAATTTTAAATTCTAAATAAAAAATGTTTGCTAAAATTTATTATTATATTATGTGACTTCATAAGAGCTTCCACATGGCTTTTTTTAGTTTCTTTTATTTTGTACAGATTATATAATGTACTATTAGTATTATTATTTAAAGTTATAAATTGATATAAAAAATGTATAGCAATATGTAACATGCAACTCATAATTAATACCTATATAAATTTATTTTTTATCATCATAATTTCATGTGTCATTATTTAAGTTACTTTGCGTTATTGCTCCTGTAAAATATTTATTATCGATTTGTTTGTTTAGTTATTTAGATTAAAGCCTTTGATCATAATATTTTATCCATCAAAGTATCTTAATTTAATTGAGTTATGACTCCTTTAAAATATTTGTTACATATTTGTTTATCTAATTTATCTTTAATTTAAATATATTCAAAATATTTATCTCTTTTTTATATCTATAATAAAATAAAGAATATGCACAACTACTCAACTTCTCTTTTTATATATATGTTCTCTTTTATATTAAATAAAATACATAACAAAATGATGCAAATTTAATTTTTTTTATTATTTAGGACGTCCTTTGAAGCCTCTAATATTTTTTTTTCCTTATGAACTAAATGAGAGTGAAATTATATAAATAATATACTCCATCCTCGTCTATTTATAGGAGTAAATGTGTAATATTTAAAATACTAAAAATAAAGAAAACTATTCTTTACTAACTAATTTTTCAATATATTACAGTTATCTATATATATAATCTTATTGTTATATTACCTACAAAATCTATATAATATATATTAGATAAATATATGGCTTCATGAGAGATGCCACGTGTATACTTCGACCTCTCCTTTTATTTACTTTATTATTATTACGTTATGATTTCTTGAAAATATTTATTATCGATTTGTTTGTTTAGTTATTTAGATTAGCCTTTGAGCATAACATTTTATGTATCAAAGTAACTTAATTTAATTGAGTTATGACTTCTTTAAAATATTTTTTATATATTTGTTTATCTAATTTATCTTTAATTTAAATCCATTTAAAATATTTACCTTTTTTATATCTATAATAAATAAAGAATATACTTCGCAAGTACTTCAACTTCATATATATATATATATATATATATATANTCTTTAATTTAAATCCATTTAAAATATTTACCTTTTTTATATCTATAATAAATAAAGAATATACTTCGCAAGTACTTCAACTTCATATATATATATATATATATATATATACTCTTCTATATTAAAGAAAATACATAACGAAATTATGCAAAAAAATTTATTATTTAGGACTTCATTTGAAGTATCTAATACTCTCTTCCTTCATAAAATGAGAGTGAAATGATATACACTTCATCCTCGTCTATCTACAGGACTAAATATGAAATAGTTAAATACTAAAGATAAAAAATATATTCTTTACTAGTTACTTTTTTAAAATCTTACAATTATATAATTATATATAATCTTATTGTTATACTACCTACAAAATTTATTTATAGGAGTAAATATGAAATAATTAAAATAAATAAAAAAATCTATACTTTACTAACTGATTTTTCAAGATCTTACAATTGTTCATATATATATATATAATCTTATTGTTATACTACCTACAAAATCTATATAATATATATTGGATAAATATATGGCTTCATGAGATATCGCCATGTGGTACTTCGACCTCTCCTTTTACATATATATATATATCTTTTTAATTATACAAAAATATTATAAATAGTATTTTCTTTTATAACAAATTTTTTTTATAATATATTTTTTTAATTATACAGAAATATTTTATTTTATTTTTTCAAGCTAATTTATTTAGATTATTCAATTAATAAGATTATAAATATTTTATAAGATAAAATTTTGTCTTAATATGAGACACTTTACTTGTCGTCGTACGAATGTGCCACATGACATCTTCTACTTCGACCTCTCCTTTTTTTTATATATTGATTATTATTATTATTATTATTATTATTATTATTATTATTATTATTATTATTATTTATGTATTATTATACTAATATTTCTTTTCTTGAGTTGTCTTCATCCATGCGTGTAAGGAAAATTAATAAAGAAAAAGACCAATTATTACAGGCGCTCAAACATTGACAGCCGGAATGGTACATAGGCATGCAATGGAAAGGAGGAGGTCAAAGACCATTTCAAATTAATGTAATAAGATAAAAAGGACCATTTCAATTGCAAGCATGGTTATTGCATCCACAATTTGGCAACTCAATTCCTCACCACGACACTCGTTCAATTTATACGGCATTTGGATGAGTTAATATCAAATTATCCAAATGAAACTAATTGGTTTATCCAATCGCCGAGTTTCGCACAGTTGAAAAAAAAATGATGACTTATAATTAATTTTATCCATATGAAATTGTAAAAATAATTCGATTATGACGATATCTTTAATCTGGGTAGGTTGTAGTTGGAAATTCTGAAATGATTTGTATTTATAGTAGTTACTTTTTCTTTGTTTGGATAGATGTAAATGTGATTCTGGAAAATGAATTACGTTGTTTGGTTGAAAAAAAATATATAAATATTTAATTAAAAATAAAATATTATCATATATTAATTAATAAATAATTAATTAAAATATAAATGAAAGTTATTAATTTTTTCTTATTTTATTTTTATTTTTTAATATTTTATTTTTATTTTTTAATATTTTATTTTCTAATGTAATTGACTTTACATGTAATTGGTTTAAAAAAAATATATAAATATTTAATTAAAAATAAAATATTATCATATATTAATTAATAAATAATTAATTAAAATATAAATGAAAGTTATTAATTTTTTCTTATTTTATTTTTATTTTTTAATATTTTATTTTTATTTTTTAATATTTTATTTTCTAATGTAATTGACTTTACATGTAATTGGTTTTCTAGCAAAAATATCGATGCAGTAAATGCAACTACTTGTAGTAGTCACATTTACATCAAACCAAAACAAAAAAATTGCAATTACAGCAATTGCATTTACATGTAACCAAACAAGCCCTAAAGTAGAGAAAGCAGAGAGAGAGAGTTATTATAAGAATTTATACGAGTTTGTATTTGATTACATGCACCCTTAGATACGACGCGACATCAGTTTTAGAAGCAAAAGCTTGAAGCACTATCAAAATTTAGAATGGCGGCCTCCAAAGTGAAAGAAAAAAGGATGATAAAATATTTGGGGATCATTCAAAGGTAGCTTCATCCATGCTCAACAGAGAGCTCTCTCGGCGTGTGCGTCTGCTACCATTCGTCCCCCGTCACGCCCTTTTATTAGTAATCGATTTCGACTGTTACCATGGTCTCTTACCCTTGTAACGGTCATCGACTTAATGACCATATCGGTCACACATTATAATATCTCTCACTTGACCATCGTGGTAATTGTATATTAGCACTCTCACTATCCATGAGTAGTTTAACTGAAGATCATATCCCGAAGTTTCACTATTTTTGTGAATATTTCACACTGACTCAGTTACTCCTGAGTCTCATCAAGCTCATATGTTTGGTAAAAGTACTAGCTGCAATTTCCTTTGTGCGAAAATCAATTAACATATCATTCGTAGGCATACACGTCACTATTACTTTCTTCTTTTCGACTATATCATGAATATAGTGATATTCTATCTCAATATATTTTCCTTTTGAACTATTGGCTTCACTGTGTATCAAGCTTATCACTGCTTGATTATCACAATACATGGGCAATGATCATTTGACCAAATCGAGTCCTAGTTCTAAAAAAAACGCTTGAGCCATACACTATGGGTGGTTGCTGTACTACAAGCAATATACTCAGCATCCTGTTTCTTGCTATCCCAAGAAACGACTGCTCCACTCAGAAGGAACAAGTGACCTGATGTAGACTTTCGATCGTCAATTTCCCTCTCGAAGTCTGCATCTGAATATCCTACTGCCTCGAGTGTGTCAGCCTGGTATGTCAATCTCAGTTGTACAATCCCCTTAAGATATCGCAGTATCCTCTTAATGACTTCCCAATGAGCCTTTCCAGGATTACTTTGAAATCTGCTAACAAGGCTTATTGCGTAAGCTAAATCGGGTCTCGTACATAGCATTGCATACATTAAGTTGCCCACCGCTTCCGCATATGGCTCACTCAAAAGGTTCTTGTCCTGCATTGGGACACTGGCTTCTGCTTAACCTCTTCCCAACACAAGCGGTGTAGGTGCAGGACTGCTATTCTACATCTTGAACCTCCTCATTACCTTATTTATGTACTGTTTCTGACTTAAACTCAAACTCTTTGAGTTTTTGTCACGACCGATTTGAATGTCCAGTACATAGGAGGTCTCGCCCATGTCTGTCATTTCAAATCGCTTGTTCAATTTGTCCTTGACCTCATTGAGCATCTCTACATCATTTCCGGCAAGCAGTATATCATCTACATATACTGACAATATCATAAAATTGCTTTCTTTCTGCTTGACGTAGACACAATGATCCAATGTATTCATCTTGAAACCAAATTGGACAATCGTCTCATGGAACTTCAAATACCATTGCCTAGACGATTGTTTTAGACCATACAATGATTTTCAGAGTTTGTATACTTTATCCTCCT
>LTAE01007750.1:0-22077 GCA_001647135.1 Pontederia paniculata | reverse complement strand
GAGCAGCGAGCGACCGAGGGGTAGGTGAAGGGTACTGTACTTGCATTAACGACTAGTTTTCTGAGTGAGGGAATTAGGTCGTTAGTGCAGAGTGTATATTGTATCCCAAGAGTCTTGGGAAATAACTTTGGAAAATTATCTAGTGAGAGCTTGAGCGAAAGAAAGCCTTAGTTCCCCTTCTGTGATTCGAGTGAAGAATCCAGAATAGAAGGGAGTGAGAGTTCGTGAGCAAACTGTAAGAGGTTGTCTCCTTGTCCTCTAGAAAAGAAAGGAGAAAGTTGTAAGGGAGCTTCCGCCCTTGAAGAAGGAGTTCAGTGATCTCCGAAGATCTTAAGTTTGAGAAGACCGGAGCGGGGACGTGGGCCAGGAGTTCGGCCGAACCTCGTCAACAAACTTTGGTGTTTGTTTGATTGTTTATTTTTCTGCCTCCTTCCTCTTCTACTCATTCATATTTGTATATGTATGCTTCCGGTAGTATAGCTAACCTAATTGAGTTAAAGTAGAAAAAGTTTTAATACACCAATTCACCGCTCCCCTCTTGGTGCCATCTAGATCCTACAATCATTACGGATCGTGGCATGTTGAGCAGAGAAGTACCAAATAGACTTACGAGCCATGATAGTCTGTCACGGGTCATGAGGAAGATACGGATGATGATACACTTGCGAGTTCGAAGCGGTTCGATGGGAAGAAAGATTCTGATTAGACTTAAGACTCTGGAGATCCGATTTGAGAGTTATTTTATGGGATATGAAGGCTATTTTGATGAAGTTTAAATCACCACCCTTGATCGAAAGGAGGATTTTGCTTACAAGAAGACTTGATCTTCAACTATAGAAACCCTAGGGTATAGGAGGCTTCATTTACAACCTGAGAAGGCTTGCTAGGAGCCGACAACCTATACTTTGAAGCCAGAGAACAAAGGTTTATTCCCAAAGGGCTGGACAAGGAAAAGTCCGTTCATCCGTTAATGAGGCAATTCTGAGTTGTCTACTTTCCAGAAGAGTATTTCCTATTCCACTTTATGTTGGGATGAACAATTCTATTCTATCTTAGTTTTTGTAATTCTCTTAGGACAAATTTGATTTGTGGAGTTTGTCACTAGGCTTTGAATGATTCTATGTTTTCCAGACTTTTGTTATCGATATTAGTATTCGTTTTTTAGATCATGTTTGTTTGAGTCATAATTCTGTGTTGATTATTAACTGTGCAGTGTGATTAACATGTTTTGCAATTCATGATATGTTGTTTTTGATCCGTAAGGACAGAGTAAGGTGTGGTCTGTTTGGTTAACCCGTTAAGGATAATTTAATAGTCTAGATTGATTGCATTCATGGATATCAATCTAAAAAGTAAAACCGTTAAGGAGTGCTTGTTAGGTTAACATCATTAGAATAGTCTATTTATCCATTAAGGAAGATCATACCTAGCTGTGTTCCTAATTCATCTGAAAGTAATTGTTGAGAGATTTCATGTGCAATAGTTTCCGTGAGAATTCTCAGTTCATATGTTTCCCATGTTATCATCTAGGCCTTAGTCATCACCCATTATCACTGTGAATATTCGGTGTTATCTTAATTTTACTTTCCTATTTCTGAACTTGAACCAACCCTAAACCAATGATGTCTCTTATTAACCTCTAGGATCAGATAGTTACATAGTTCCTCTCCACTTTATTACTTGTCCGACTAGTGCACTTGCTAGCATCATATTTGTCGTGTTTGCATTTTTCGCATCAGTTTACTATTTTTAAGGCAAAGACTAGCCAATCATTTTTTTAACATGTCGACTCTTATCATTTGACATCAATTAACCAACTCTTACCTCATATATATCTCATCCGAGATGGATCCATTTTTATCCTTTTTGCTTCTGGTCATGAGGAAAGATGAGGAAGCACCTTAGTCTAAAGGTTGAAGTATAAGAGATGAACTACAATTAGCTAATAAGGATAAGGAAAATGGGTATGAGGGGGTTTTAATTGATTTTATTCTATAAATTTATGATGTTGTAAGCTTCTGAAAAAAAACTAAAGCTGAAATATTAGATTTTTTGGATTGGTATGAAATTAAATAATTAGTGTAGGGATGTGAAATTTATTTAGAAAACACATTTTTAGTTGTCATTTAAGTAGCTGGATGCTTACCTTATTAATAATATACCTTATAGTGTTTCAAAAATTATGAAACTTTTCTACAATGACCCCTTATAAGTCTAGTTCCTACAGAAGAAGAATTTCTCAAAATAAAATGCATTTTAAAAAGTTATGAATTAATTAGTGAGTATAGGTTTAGTTGATTAGGATGAACAAACAACCCTAATTGAAAGTTACATCATAAATTGTATACTTGAAGATAAAATATAAAACTTAGGAATAGAAATCTTGCAAAACTAAGGTTCCGATACAAGAGGAATGAAATCAAAACACTATGTTTAGAGTAAGTTATAAGAAAAACAAATTACTTCTTAGTTCCCATTTTTTAACTAGAACACTAAAAATCTTGTAACTACAAGAGTTTCTGCAAGTCGTGAAATAGAAAAAATTGAAATTAATATATGTTATGGATTCTAGAGTTTACATTCGAACAAAAAATATTTTCAGTTGATTTTGGTATATGTAGTGAATATTAAAAATAAATCATTCATTGTGTGTTAATCTGCTAGAGTTCATGATTGACCTCCTTATATAACTAGTTTATGTTAATAATTGTAAATTATGTGTTTTATTATAAATTATGAAAATTTAGATCATTTGTATATTTATTTTTTGGATTAATTATTTGAGATTATAAATTGAGATGATTGATAAGAATGATTTTGGTATCAATTTTGTGATATCTACTTGTACTAGTCAATATTCAATATATGAATATTATGAAATGTTGTATAGGTGATCGGTAGGGATATTTAGATGTCAATATAAATTCACACCAATTTTGTTTAATGTGTTTTCAATGTGAATTTTGAATGTTATTATGTATCATGTGACCTTTTATAAGTTTTAGTAAAATTGTAATAAGTAAAAGAGATAGAAATTGAAGTAAGTGCCACATGGAATAATACACAAGGGTCACAATCTTGAATCCATCTAATAGAATTTCCTATAGTGAAATCATTATGTGACCCAAATGAGCAATCTCTTCAGGGTAATAGTCCAGATAGAAACTTATGGTGCATCAATATGTGATGTGATATTGCAGTGACAACGGTGAATATGATAAGTAAAGAGAATAAGTGAAAAGAAAATTTGTGAATATGCCATATGATTTGATGTGTTTTATGCATGAGATCTTTTGCCTTTTCTGAAATAGAATTTGTGACTATGGATTGTATATCATACTTGTATGGATGTTGCATTATATTTTATTTGAACAATTTTCACATGTATTGAATATTTGAGAATTATAAATCACATTGTATGCATTTAATTTTATTTATTGGTCCTACATATTAATTGCTCATGAAAAAATACTCTATTGTTTCCTTGTACTTGGATCCTACAGTTTAAAAGATGACGAGTGGTGGTTGATGCTCATGACCTATTTTGCACATGGAGCGAGTCTTGAATAACCAGAAAATCTTTTGATTCTCTATTCGTGTGTATGTTGTGATCATTTTATCATGATGTAAAAGAAAGATATCCTAAATTATTATTATGAAATATTTTGGCTTATTGTTTGTTTTATTATTAAGATGCATGTGAAGCTAAAAAAAATGATAATCGCTAAACGATACGATGTGTATGAGTCTGTTATTGCTTATGTGTGAATTATGATAATTCAAACTCTCATTGTTCATGTTGTTATATTTAGTGGTATTAGATAGAGAATTTCATGTGCAAATATCATGAGCAACCACCCGAAGTTCAAGACCTAATTCTTGACTTTATAAATTCTATATTTGATTATGTTTATTAGTGTTAATTAAGTATAAAAAATTTCATTGACTTTTGAAAGTAGATGGATGCTAACCACTCTACAGAAGAAATGACGTCTAATGAATCAAAACCCATCGTCCATTCTATCGAGGAAAGGACATATAATGAACAACAAGCTGTGTGACACTTCTATCGATAGATTTTTTAAGTTAAATCCACCATTTTCAATGGCAATAGAGATTTCAAAAGTAGAAATGTGATTGGAAGGCATAAATGAAAATTTTAAAATCAAGCATTGTCCTGATTAATTGAAAGTGAACTATGCAAATCATTATATGATGGATAGAGCTAAAAGTTGGTGGAAAGCACTAAAGTAATAAAGTTTTTGTGGGTGAGTAAATATCATACAGAAGGAGTTTGTAGCAAAATTTGAAAGTTACTATTTTTCACAACATATAAAAGATCAAAAGTAGGAAGAGTTTTGAATATCCAATAAGGCGAGTTTACATGGACTACTCGATCAAGTTTGTCGATTAGAGAAGTATTGCACATAGATAAATTTGAAATAATGAGAATCAACATATTTGTTAGAGATTTGAAACCAAGTTAAAAGGTTAAAGTGATGTGTGGAACCCTAAAGACTTTAAATGATGTTACTAAGTGAGCTTTCACTATAGAGAAAGAATATGAAGATAGAATGAAGGACATAAAAAAAAAGAATCCGCAAAAACACTTCTACCATGGAAAGGCACAAACTTGGCAACAAAAGAAGAAACAAAAATATCAAGGAAATTAATTAAAAGGAAAATGTAATGGAAGACTTTGTTCTTACTATGGCAAATCACATATTGAAGAATGTTAGAGAAAGTTGGTGTATGCTAAATTTGTGGACAGAAGGGACATTTCATGAGATTGTACTAAGAAAATAGAAATTTTCAAAATAAGCCATCAACTAGCAATTCTTTACAAAAAGTTTCTGGATGTGTTTTTTACTTTGCATACAAATGTGGTACTTAAACCTGAAGATCTGATTCAACATACACTTCATGTTTCAGATCATTATGCTAATGTTCTTCTTTATTAGGGAGCATCTCATTCTTTTGTTACCCAAAGTTTTGCATTTATGATTGATACTTATATAAAAGAATTATCATTTCATTTAGGAATGACCTTAATTTTGGGGGTTATGGTTTGTAGAAAATATTTATGTGATGTATCAATGAAAGGTGAGGGCAAACATTTGCCAATTGATCTCATTTTGCATAAAAAAGAGTGAGTAGGTGCCGAAGGAGGTGAGTTTTGGCTGGTTGGTGCGATTGATAGCTATTACTTGTGTTGCCTATGATAGACTTTAATGTCATTCTGGGCATGGATTGATTGTATTTATATGATATTTATTTTTTGTGAAGAGAACAAAAAATACAAATTAATAAAAATAATAAATTAAAATTGGTAATCCATGGGATACTGATGCATTATTTTTTCTCAAAACACTATTATGAAAACTCTTGTTGGGTGCTAATAAGGAAATAAATTCCCTAGAAAGTGCATTAGTCATATCAAATAATAAATTCCCACGAGGACTAATATTAGTTTAATCTATCTAATCCCACTAACTAATAGGAGAAAATATGTTTAGATGTAAATGATTTTTAAAAGAGAATGAAGAAAAAGAAAAGAAAAAGATTGTGATGCAATAGCATTTGGATTAGGATAAAATCAGACGAATATGAATAAAATCAGTTTAAGCTAAAGTTTAATGAATTTTTAATTTTACTCAAACTATTATGAAAATTAGGATCTACCTGAAATATGATGTCCTCTTCATGATGCACCAACTATCTCAAATCTAATAGATTCTACTATTTTCTCCAAGATATCAATCTAATATACCAAGATTTTAAGACACATTAATATGTAATTTCTAACTTGTGGATTGTTCCTGTCAATCTCACATATCTCACACCTAAGGTATTTCTCTCCATGATGCTGTCTAGATATGGTATGCAATGATTCAACTCAACTTCAAAAATCAATTTCAGAAATAAAAAAGAACTAAGACCTCGCTATTCCTTTCCAGGATGTTCACGAAAATCAAAATCTTCAAAAGAAAACATGAAAGAACATTACACAAAATTCACACGCCTAAGAAAATTCAAGAACTAAAATTAATAACATCAATGGTTCAACATGTTTTTCTCTTACAATAAAAATCCCCAAAATATGAAACTGAGAAATTACAATGGAGTTCACCCTTTAGAATTTGAGAAATAAGAATAATGATAACTCAAAATAAAAAACTCCTTAACTCGACGATCTTCCTCTAGAAATTTCTGCATAGAAATATCTTCTTCTCTTGACGTTAGACTATCTTCACCCTTAGCTTGATGTGCTAGGCTTGTTGTGCATCCCTCAGAAGTCACTACAACAAACTGTGGTTTTTGCGGCCAATCATTTGGGAGGGTCAGCACAGACTGCCCCAATTGGAACAGATCGAAATGACCCTCTCTAAAGGGACGGTCTGGACCGCCCCAAATGGGGCGACCTTAGACCGTGAAATTGATTTCAGACCCATGATATTGCTCCGGATGGGCATGATTTGTGTTGTTCACGATTTTGTCATTTGCATCATTTTCACGACCGTGAAAGTTCTTTTCATGGCCCGTGAAAAATCATTGATTTATGATGCCCTCATGGTCGTGACTGTCCCGTCACGGTCGTGATATTCCAATTTTTTTATTAATTTGGCCTTTAATTTTAGTTCAGATTGTAGTGGTTTTCCTCCATCATACTGAAAATACGATATTATGCAGACTCTAATTCCAAAAAACAAAATGAATTGAAATGAACGATAAGATGATGCATGTGACGATCAAAATGGCGAAAATCAGACTAAATATGGTATAAAAAATAATGACTAGTTTAGCATGCACCAGACACCATATAAGGATAATCGAGTAATAATTTGTACAATGAAAGCTTGCAAAATGCTTTAGAAAAGGTTATAGAGGCTTCTTCGTGAGTTTCATAAAGATCAACAAACCAAGTCCAACTAAGTTATTGGAACATATACATGTAGTTAATGATGTGTTTCAAAGGATCTTCCTAGATTGCCAGTACTTCGAGAAATTGAGTTCAAAATTGAACTTTTGCCAAGGATTGGCCCTTGCTGAGTTGCAAAAATGAAAAAAAAAACAACTACAGAAATTACTAGATAAAGATTTTATCTGACCTAATGTCTCAACATTTGGAGCATATGTTTGTCTCTAAAAAAGGATGAATATCTAGGTCTCTATACTGATTATAAGATGATAAGGTCACAATAAAGAACAAATATTTGTTGCCTCGTATTGATGATCTCTTTAATCAATTGGCCTTAGCGGGTATCTTTTCCAAAATTGACCTACGATTAGGATATTATCAATTAAGAATAGCTGAAGAAGATATTCTAAAAACTAATTTCAGATTAGGAATGGACATGATGAATTTTAAGTAACATCATTTGGCCTAACAAATGCCAGCTGCATTAATGGTTATAATTAACAAAATGTTTAGGAACACTTAGTAAATTTTGTTATTGTATTTGTAGATGATATTCTAATATATTCCATTGGTAACGAACAACAAAAGAGATTAAAATTTTGTATCTGGCAAAAGCTGAGGCAATGATAGAATAAGACAGAACAAAGACTAGTGTCTAAATTAGAAGTTTTCTTGGATTACCCTACTACTATTATTATAGGAGATTTATACAAGACTCCTCAATTTCAACACTTTTAAATAAGTTGACAAGAAAATAAGTAAAATTTATATGGTCACTTGAATGCAAATCAAGTTTTAAAGAATTGAAAAAATGTTAACTTCGGCAACGGTTTAACTATTCTATTAAGAACTAGTGAATTTTGTTACCTATACAGAAGCATGTGGTATTGGCCTTGGATGTGTTCTTATGCAAAATGGATAAGTAGTGGTTTATGCATAAAAATATATGAGAGAAACTATCTTACCCATGACTTGTAGTTAGCTCCAATGGTGTTTGCCTTAAAATTTTGGTGCCAATGTTTGTATGGAGAGGAATTTGAGTTATATACAAATCATAAAATTTTGAAGCATATCTTTGATCCAAAGGAGCTAAATATGAGACAATGTTGATTGTTAGAATTTTTAAAGTATTATCACTTTTCATTATTTACCATCTAGGTAAAGTTAATGCAATGACAAATGCATTAAGTCGAAAATGAGAAGCATCATCTGCGAGAATGAAAATGTGTAAGTGAAATCTTTTTGATAATGTAGACCAATGAAATCCAACCATAGTTGGAGGAAGAATAATGTTAATGGCACATTTGGTAATACAATATGATTTGGTGAACAAAATAATTCAAACACAAAATACAAACCTAGCATATGTAGACATGAAGGCTTTGTGTGAATTTTTTTTTATTTTTAGTATAGACAATGCCAAAAGATTTGGGAATCTTCAATGGGTTCTAGAATATTATGAAGTATGCTCACAAATCAAAATTTTCAATTCATCTTGGAAATATAAAAATGTTTAAACACCTCCAATGAAAATTTTGTTGGAAAATATGAAGAATGAAATAGTAAAATTTGTCTCGATGTGCCTAGTTTGCCAACATATTAAAGTTGAACATCAAAATCTATCTAGATTACTTTGAACCCTAGAGTTACACGAGTTGAAATGGGAATATATTACAATAGATTTCATTATGAGATTACCAAGAACAAAAAGAAACTATGATACCATATGCGTAATTATAGGTAGGCTGATGAAATCAGCTCACTTCTTACATATGAGAAATAATCAGCATTTTGAGAGTCTTGAAGATCTATATGTCAAAGAAATCATGAGACTAAATAGTATACCAAGAGTTCAATCATGTAAAAGAGAGGCCCTTGCTTCATAGTTTGATTTTGTAAAGGATTGCAAGTTGCATTTGCTACTAAATTAAAGTCCAATATAGTTTTCCATCCTCAAATTGATGGACAAATTGAAAGGACAATTCAAACTCTTGAAGACATGTTGCATGCGTGCTCTTTATAGTGGTATGATAGTTGGGATGATCACCTACCATTAATAGAGTTTGCATATAATACGAACATTGTTCTAGTGCTAGAATGGCAACGCATGACGCTTAATATGGTAGACCTTGTATATCTCCTACATGCTATAGTGAGGTAGGAGAAAGAAGGTTAATTAGGCCAGACATTGTGAAGGAATATTATGAATGAATGGTCACTATAAAAAGAAAAATGTTGGCAGCTTAGAGTAGGCAGAAAAGTTTCACGGATAAGGGAAGAACATAAGAAAATTATAAAGTGATCTCGTGTTATCAAAGATATCACCAACTAAAGGTGTAATGAGGTTCATAAAAAAAGATAAATTAAGTCCTAGATGCATTTGGCCCATTTGAGATACTCGAGAAAACTAGAGAGATGGCTTATAGACTTGCACTATCTCTAGTTTATTTGAGTCATCATAATATTTTTCATGTGCCAATGTTGAGAAAGTAACACCTAATATTTCACATGTGATAAGAATATAAGAATGTAATGTTAAAGAATATATGACTTAAAGGAATAACTTATTAAGATGCATCGATAACATAATTTACGGAGCAAAATGATTGCTATGGTGAAATTAGCATGAAAAATCATAGTGGACAAGAGGCCACTTGAAGTTGATGTGTAAAATCAGACAATAAAAGAAAAGTCAACAAGTATACTGATCGCACAAGTAATAAAAGCGATGAGAGTGGATTATATCAATTTGGGAGATTAGGGACCTTGTTTCACCACTAAGTCAGATTGGTATTAACTTACGCACAGATTGCTCTATTGATGATCTAAGTTTGACTAAATTATGACTTTCTAAACAAGTACAACCACCTATCTTAGATTCATATTGACTATGATGTTTAAGCAAATCCACCCTAAATCAATCCTAATGTCATATGCATTAATGATGCAAATCTTAAACCGCTAGTCACTTAATCAAGTCCATCTTAATAGGCCACACAATCTAGAATATCAAATGAGTAATTCAAATTTTGACATGAACCACTTTGAGTTATTTTCAGGGATCAATTCCTTCATGCGATCAAAAGGATGAAATTAATTACATTTAATAGTCAATAATGAATTCCACAATCATCACATAGAAGAAAAATCATTACAAAAAAGAATCATGTTATAAAAGAAAAAAAATCATTAAGAAATTCAATCTAACATAGGGTTCACAAACTCCTTAATACAAAACTTTTTTATAGAAAAATTACACAACATAAAAGAGGAAAAATGGTTAATCCCAACAAAAGAAAAGAAAGAAAAAGAATCAAACTTTAAATCTCAGCAAAATGACCTTCTCTCGAATGCATCACACTTCTATCCTTCTTCTTTATCTTGTAGAACCTCATAGTGTTCAACACCAGAAGAAATATGGCTTCAATGGAAGGGAAAGAGAATTTCTTCGAGGGAAAATTGAGAGACAGAGAATATGAGGATGACAAAGGGATTTATTTATAGGGAGGATGAATTCAGATTTTTCATGATTAAACTCTATTTCAAACTCCGTTTTTTTATGAGCGTTAACAAAAAAATGTCTTATCTTGGGGTTGAATATGGAGTTTGATAAGTTGGTTAGAAAAATGGGTTTAACTCAACTTTTGCTAAATCAAATTTCATGGTCGTGATAATGGGTTTCAAGGTCATGACCGAACTATCTAGTCAAGTGACCAATTATATTTCATGGCCCGTAACTAGATTTTATGATCATAAATGAGATCATGATACCACACGTCCATCTTTTTACAGGTCCTGAATTGGATTTCATGGTCGTGATTGCAGTTGTGTCTCTAAGTCATCAGGTTTTCAAAGTTGTGAACTGGATTTGACGACCATGACCCATAGATGCTTTGCTACACTCACCATCAAGAGTTGAACTTCATGGCCCATGATTGGTTGATTTCATGTTCGTGAAAAGCTCTTCACGTCCCATGAAAATATGATCCTCAACAATGTTCCCTTCACTCACGGTCGATATTATGCCCATCACACACGTGGTGAAAATGTTTTAATTAAATTTTTGCAAAAACTAATTTTTATTGCTTTCTCTCGTCTTCCTACGCCTTTTCGCTCTTTATCTATCAAAAACATAAAATCTTTGGTATTAACTCAATAAAATTAAATAAAAAACTAAGTAAAATGACGCATGTCATGAACAAATTGGCCAAAATTTTATTAAATATACTATGCAAAATATGTTAAAAATTGACATGCATTAGAACACAAAACTGAAATGTGCAAAGAATTTTCACATGTTTTTGGTGAGCTTTTTATTATTTAAAATTCGAGGACTGAATTTTCTTTTAAAGGTGGTAGGATGTAATATCCTAATACTTAAGGCCCTATTTGGGAATGAACTAGGGCTAGAATTAGCCCTAGTTCCCATCCATTCTGCATGATGATGGGAATAATACTTCTGATCAACGCTCATGGTTCCCATCAATTCAACTCAGTTCTCATTGAGGGATAGAACCAACTTGTTTTTTTTTTTTGGCTTTTTGAATACACACCTACTTTTAGGCCTATAACTTTATTATTTTACTATTAGAATATATAATTATATTATTTAATATATATTATTAGATAATAATATTAAATATATTACACTAATTATGTTTTATTATATTGTGTTAAAACTTTTAAATAATAATAAATTATTATAATTATAAAATTGTAGTCTTAATGTCAATATATTCTTTACCCTCATTCATAACTTTAATAAATTAATCTTATAATTAACTTACTTAATTAAGTTATTTTTTTACATTTAATTAAGTGATTAATTAATGCTCACTTTGCCTTTTATTTATATTTATTATTTTATGTTGCTCTTCTTTTTAACTTTACTTTTATATCATTTTACTTTTTGGTGTTAATTTTAATTGAGTCACTTAATTAATATAACATTAGTATTTTATATTTAACTAAGCTATTAAGAGAAATTATTTTTTTTTGTTTTTTTTTTCAGGTAGCCAATGAGATGAGAAAAATGTAATGTCATTAAAAAAATATTACTAATTAAATTTTATACATAATATTAATTTATTATTATTATTCAAATTTGTTTCAAATTCTGTATTATTAGTTTTTAAATAATAGTATATTATTATAATTTTTTAGAAAATAAAATCTTTTTTCTCATTTAATCAAATAAAATATTTTTTACCTCTAAAATTCTATCTAAACATCCATCAAACTAAAACATCTAATCAACTTTTTAGCTCTTAATAATTATATTTTTTCATCCAAGTATCAAATCAAAATTTATTTGTGTAATCGATTAGTTCTTAAGGATTAACAAAAGCGTAAATTATTGCATCCAAATGACACATAAATGATTATTTTTTAAGTAATTTACTTAATTAAATGTTTAAATAAAATAATTACTTTACTTGGAATTAATTTTAAGTTAATTATAAAATCTTATTTTTCTATGAGTTATTATCTTAATTAAGAATTAAATTGGTAATTACTCTTTAAGCAACCTAAGGTAAAATGATTTCTTTATATTGTCCTATTTGTATTTGAGGTTAATTTAATTAATTAAAGACTAAAAGGATTATGTTAGTTAGTTTAATTAGCTTAACTAATAAATTAATATTTTTTTATTTCTTCACATAACCGACCTATTGATGACCACTACAAGCTAATTGTTACCCATATGAGCTCTTCACATTGGTTTACCACTTTTAAATAAAAAATCTAGCAAATCATTTTTTTAGCATGTTAACTCTTACCTCATACATATATCATCCCTAATGATTACTTTTAGCCTTTTTTTTATCCCTTTTGCTTCTCGTCGTGATGTTGGAAACAAAAGAGAAGAACTACAACTAGCTAATAAGGACAAACAAGGTATACATGAGGTGTGTAGAACTTCTAAATCTTAAACATATTTAAACAACCTCAACCTCAACCTCAACCTCAACTCCGTGCAAAAGAGAAATACAATCTATCTAGTAAAAAGCATTAATGTTTATGCAACTATCAAGTGAGCTTATACTTTTTACTTTTTCACATTATTTTTTTTGCATTTGTAATCTTCACAAGGAAGTTCATGTAACGAGATTTCGACCGATGGATTCCAAGGTAGCTGGTCTTGGGTCACTAGGATTTAAGGATCCCATAGAGTTTATCTGCTCGAAAATTCTCAGGTTCTCAATGAATATTCAAAGGTAGTTGAGTTGATAGTTAAGCATTTTTTTTCACATTACACAAGGTGGTCCATGTAGCGAGTTTTCCAATAATGACTTCTAGGCCATATGATCTTAGGACAACAAGTGTTAATGCACCTCTTTCAGCTTCCAAATAGTATTTAAGCCACCTAACTCCTTTTTCACTTTTAGATTTTTCATACTTTTACCTTTTTTCTTTTTTTTTTCAATTCATTATTTTTCTCTTTTTTTGATAATCTCACAAGATACTTATATGTTCAAATATAAAATGCTATTACTATCAAGGCTAAAGAAAAGAAAAATAAAAGTGAGCTAAGCAAGACTATTGTCTAAGAATTCATAGTTCTAATTAACATAACACATAATCAAATATCCAATTCTCAAGTAACAAACAATAAAGAAGATAGCATTCGAATTTCATAGATCTACAAGACGCCCTCGAGTTTGACATGAGCGATAGTTAGATATTACCAAGGGTTACTAAGATGTTAATGTTTTTGTATTTTTCAAAATTTACAATTTTTTGGATTTTTCATTAAGAAATGCAATACATAAGCGAACATGTAGACCAGAAATTAAACATGCAATACAAGTGTAGGAAACAAAATACTAAAGAAACATGATGCATGCTAATGCAAACTCTCCCAAGCTTGAACCAAATATTGTCCCCAATTTTGAAGTCCAACAAGAGGAAGATACAAAATTATGACTCTTAAATATAAAAAAAAGAAAGATTAAAGACACAACTCAAGCTAGTTTTCATGTCGCAGCGACATCGGCGGAGGGACTCCAAATGGCCCTGGCTGATATGATAGTTGTGCATATGATGAATCATAATGTTGGTGCACTCTTGTAAATACAAGGATCTCTCGAATCTCCTCGGACTAATGCAACTACTCAACTCGCATCATAACTAGGGCGTATTGAATAACAATGAAATCAAAAATTGGAGGGGCAGCTAGGAGATCCACAGACATGTACTTGGAAGTGCAGAGGAAGATGGCTTAGCTTCAGAAGCACTGCGACCCCTTCGAGAGAGCTCTCGCGGTGGAATCATCTCCTGTGGAGGCATTTCGGATAGAGGGGAAAAGAATAACTAGTTGGATGTGTTGAAGACCATGAATATGTCAATCACGGTGCTCCGAGCAATTCTTGAACCTGAACTTTGGCTCTGCTTTGTCGATACAAGCTAGCTTCATATTGAACACCAATACTTTATCCAAATAAATACCTTAAGACACTAAAGTAGAATAAAAAAGCTGAAGCATGAGTTCTCAGCGATATGTGTGACAAGCATCTGATGATGAGTTTTTCCAGTCCTTCTTGGCATGCTTTTCGAAATTACTCGCAATGAAGGGTCCCAAATTGATATTGATCCCCTCCACCATGGCGTGTAGAAATAACAACTTTGTCTCATTTGATGAACCATCATTGTATCCTCTCTGGCGTATAGTACATGATAGAAACCGACAAGTGTAGCAAAAGATAAGATTATGAATTTGGTTGCTCTTCGCAGCGATAGTTAAGATTGGAATCCCCTATGATCGTGTACTAGAAAACACCTACATTGAACTCCTTAGGAACACAATGGAAACCTTCTCTTGGGAATTGGTAAATCTCATTGAACTCACCCAACATAAGAGAGAACCACCTACTATACATGTGATATCCATGATATAATTCATATGAGATTATAAATGTTAAATGTGTATTTATGTAGTTAGTATCTATCATCATATATGTGTTCTAGTTTTAGTTTTCATATGCTGAAAATTAGCGAAATCTGACTAAGGCATGAAAATATGATTTTCGAAAACTTTAGAATTTGGAAAATTAAAGTTCTGATAATTGTTCATATATGTTAAAGTGTACTAAATATGATTTTTATAAATTTTAGGAAGAGTTTTAGTTAGGTTAAATGAACGAACAAAAATGAAAATTCTGTAAAACTACCGATTTTGTTCTTCGGCGCAAAATTTAGATTTTTATTCATTTGGAACTTAATTTTATAAATATTTTATTTAAATTCAAATGGGGGGTAGTTTCTTATTTACATGNTTTCCCTAATCTGTAGTGGATCCTTTGGAGCTCTTTAACAAAAGTTGTATACTAAAAGATATGCATAAAACTTATGGGTTCGAGCTTAAGGTCACCTAGTCTCTCAAGGTACATAATTAATAAAGAAGATAACGTTGTTCTCAGAAGTTTCTAAGAATATCTTGTAAAGAATAGATTTTGATAATTACATGCATTGAAGCTTTTGAAGTCTACTTTCATATAGGATTAGCTGAACGTAAATAGAATCTATTTATCGATTGTTAGGTGTTTTACATTCTATGTCATTCAAGTTGTTATGCTGGAAACTTAAAATATCTCATGGCATAGAGTAAGTACATAGTGTTGAAGTAATATGCTTTTGAATACTTGGGTTGGTTACTCATATGGGTTCTCAACAACGAATTGAATTGCTTTATTGAAATTATGATATATGATTGATATGATGATTGTGAGGCATTTGCATCTTATATAAGCATGCATTTGCATTACCCCTGCCGGGTTGATATGTTTACCCCTATAGGTTGAAATACTTATAGGGTTGATATGATAAATTCCCGGAAGGATGACTCAAGGTTGTTTGGACCTAAGTGCCACAGGAACCAAAGTGCTACATTGTAATCAGTGGGAGCCACCACTTGAGTTCGTAGGGGCCATCTATAGAATCCATCAACCACTACCCCGGCAGCGTTTACATGATATCCCGGAAGAAATGATACATCTGGCCAGTTGGTGATATGACATGTACATGCATCCATGATTTTTATATACTTCCATGTGGCAAGTGCAATGGTATATTGTTATTGTAATAGGATGAGATTGATTATGCACATGATAAGATGCTGGTACTTATGTTTTATCAGGGTATGATAAACTTATTGTTGTTTTATCCAAATTGAATATGTGGTAACACATGGGTTATGAGTTTTCAACTTACTGAGCTATGGTTTGCTCATATTGTGTTTTCATATTTTTTTTTCAGATCAGTAGACCAGTTCCGAGGCTGTGCATGGCGATCCTATGTCGGGATTAGAAGCACTTTTGGACAGGAGGTATAGATGAGATTTGTGTCTCCTATGTTTCTTTTGGAAGAACTTGAGAGGCATTTTGTATGTGTAATATAGAAGAAAAGAGTTGGTCGTAATATTTGAAACTAGACTTATATGTTAAAAAGTTAAATAGTGCACTGTCACTGAATGATGAATAAAAAGTTCGCATGGTTTGACCACTTTCTATTATAATACTCTTGAATTAATAGCACGTTTATGCAATTTTACTTGATCGTCCATGATATATTGTGATCTGCGGGATAAATCAATGTTTAAACTGGGGTTGTGACAATACATATGAAACTCCCACCTTGGATGATTTGTTGCCCTTGCCCTCCAAATTGTAAACTTGAAACTCTTAATGAACTCATGAGTGATTCCTTGTAGGTATGCCATTTCTGCTGCAAAAGATGCAACAACCCAATGCGATCGAATAAGAGCATGAGGTCATCTTGTGTACAAAAGAAACCCATCGTTTCCTCGTGAGCAAACGTGTAGAGGTGAAGCCCATGCAGTCCATTCAGAATAATTGTGGCGCTCCTCATCAGGCGTGAATGTGATGAAAGGTGGCTGCTCAATTAGTCCATCATCAGCAAGTTCATCAGTAGCGGGATCTCTAGTGGGGCTTCTACTTCTTTCGGTGCTCCATCAGTCTAGAAAAAAGGGGGACAAAATAAGTCTCGTCAGCATTTTTTTGGCCATGAAATGAGGTGTCATGCCCATGAAATAATGTGTCACAACCCATGAATTGAATATCATGCCTGTGACTAAGAAGGCAATGAATTGATCAATAGGATTTCACGATCCATGAATTTCCCATCATGGTAGTGAAAGTAGACGATCATGACCAATGAAGTAAGAATCATGGTCATGATTGTCGATGAAGTTCGCGCGATAGAGAAATATCATGTCCTGTGAGTCATAAGTCATGATCGTGGAGGTCAAAGAGCTCGTCGATGAGTTTCATGGCTCATGAGTTGTCCATCTCGGCCATGATTGCACCGATTGAAAATGGATAGTTTGCCCGAGAAGATGATCGCCAAAGAATTCATGGCTCATGAGTCATGAGTCACGACCATGAATAATAGTAACTATCAACTGAGAGATGCCGGAGTAGGAGAAGATGCTATGCAGCAGTCAACGATATTACTCTGGTTGGTGTAGTCGATCGATGATGGAGAAGGAGATAATGTGAGGGAGATAAAGAAATTTTGTGAAGAATGCATTAGTCACGACAATATAAATAGAACTTCACGTGCATGAATCATGCTCTTGTATTACCTTAGGAATTTTGCACATGATGGCGATGGATGGGAATTGATGGTTTTTTGGTGGGAGGTGGGGCCACTAATGATGTCATCATGGTTCTAAATCAGAGTTGGCTCTTTGATAGTCGTGAAAATTGGTCGTTGACTTGATATTATCATATGGTGCACGAATTGTCACGATCGTGATTTGGTGTGTCAAGTCCTGTGATCCGCTTGTCACGACCCATGATTCAATTTTCACGGCCGTATAAATGATTTCATGGGATGTGAATACCTATTTTCTGAGTCATTTTGCACGTGTGATTGACAATGTCATGGGCAGATTTCATGGTCATGACAATCTTGTCACAGAAAAAATCCTTGTAGTTATGGTCGTGATAACAAGGATAGTTTATTTCAGCATTCATGACGAAGTTGTCACGGACCGTGGCTTGTTGCAGGTGAAGCTGCAGATTGGAGTGGAGCATCTTTTCAGTCACGATCATGAAAATGAATTTCATGGTCGTGAGAACCAGGATTTTCCATAATTGTATTTGGGATGACTTTTTCCACTAAACCTAATCTAACAAAACTCGACTAAGACATTTAAATAGGACATTAAGTCTCCAAACAGGACTACCTAAGGAGAAGCTTAAGGGTTTAGACAATGTAGTTCTAAGACATAGTCGTTAGCTTGACTTTTACTTGTTCTTGCGCTACGGCTCTGGAAGGTTGACCAATGACAGTTGCTCATTGTATTCGCCAACCACATAAAGTTTTAATATGTGCCCATTGACTTTGAACCTTTACTTATCATCGAGGTTTCAGATTTGATTGCTTTGGATGGTGAGGCATTGACTACCACAAAAGGTACAATCCATCTAAATTTGAGCTTTCCAGGGAATAACCTCAAATGACTACTACATAAGAGCACTTGTAGTCTAAGCAAAATGGTTGATGTGCTTTTTGTGTCAAAACTTTATTTGCTTCTTGTGCAATTTTTTTTTGTTTTCATAGGCTACTATATAAAAGCACTTGTGGTCTAAGCAGTTCTATATACCCACAAAGTATAACCAATTTTTAAGACCAGTCTTTTCTAGATGCATTTACAATTCTCTCAAGAATTCTTTTGAGTTTCGTATTGGATAACTCAACTTGGCCACATGATTGTGCATGATAGAATGTGCTTAGTCTATGTGTGACAACAAACTTTGACATTAAGTTGGAGAATATTTTGTTGTAAAAGTTAGTGTCATTATCACTTATGATTATCCTAGGTGTGCCGAATCTAGTGAATATGTTTTTCCTCATGAACTTGACTACAATCTTGGCATCGTTTGTGGAAGATGGTATAGCTTCCACCCACTTGAATACATAATTAATGGCAACAAGGTGTATTCAATTTGAGGGATTTAGAAAAAGGTCTGATAAAATTTGTCACATAAACATCAAAAAGTATCACAGAAATCAAGTTATTCAGAGGTAATTCATTTTTTTGGTGAAATGTTAACTTGGCATTGATCACATTCCTTACAGTAGGCTTGCACATCCTTGAGTATACCCAATAGAATTGACATTGTAATACCTTGCAGTCATCCAATTTGGCCCATGGTGTCCTCTAGCTTCTAGTCCATGCAGTCCTTAGAATGTTTTCCTATTCTCCCTTGGAGACACATCTCCTCACCACTTAATTTGCACATATTTTGAACAAATAGGGGTCTTCCAGTAGGTAGTGCTTAAGATCCGAGAAGAATACCTTAGATACCCAACCTTTAGAAAGATAGTTAGCAAAATCTAGAATCCGGGGATTAAAGTATTTTACTCGATCGACTCCAAGGAGATTTTGTCCAGGAACTCTTCTAGTATGTTAGTTTCTCCTCAAGGGTTGGTTCTAGTCTTGAAAGATTGTCAGCAATAAGATTTTAAGTACTTTTCTTGTCTACGATCACCATATCGAACTTTTGTAATAGAAGGATCCATCTTATAAGTCTTGGCTTAACATCATTTTTAATCATCAAATGTCGAACCATTGCATGATATGTGCACATGATGACTTTGGAATAGACCTGATATGAGTGGAACTTGTCGAATGCATAAAATCATGGCTAGAAATTCTTTTTCCGAACGTTGCATAATTCAGCTAGGTTAGGGTCAGTGTTCAACTCACATAATAAATGACATGGAAGATTTTGTCTTTTCACTGCCCTAACATTGTTCCAATTGCTCCATCTCTGGCATCACACATGTTTTCAAAAGGTTGAGTCTAATTTTGTCAACGATGAGGCTGACACTAAGTTCTTCTTAAAGTTGAGACTCACTTCAAGACATTTATAATTGAACCAGAATTCCACATATTTATAGAGTAAGTTTGTTAGGGGCTTCACAATCTTAGAGAAGTCTTTGATAAATCTTCTATAGAACCAGCATGCCCCAAGAAGCTTCATATCCCTTTTTTGCTATAACATCAATCTTTGCTTTGTTCACTTCAATTCCTCTTACATAAATTTTTTGACCAAGGACAGTTCCCTCCTTGACCATGAAGTGCCATTTTTCCTAGATGAGTACTAGATTAGTCTCTTCACACCTTTGTCACACTTTGTAGGACTAATGATAAATTTTTTAGGCAATCCACAAAAGAATTCCAAAAGATGGTGGAGTCATCCATGAAAACCTCCAAAACCTCCAAAATCCTCTATACAATTTTGGTGGATGTACCCATTTGAGATATGCATGCTATATCTAAAACAAAAGGAAAAAGTAACACAAAATCTAGGGATCAACATGTGAAGCACATTTTTGGAGAGTTTTCTAGTTTCACATTATTATACTTTGAATCGAAAGTTCCAACGAGGCAAACCCAAGTCTCAAGGAACATCGACAATCGAAGAGGAAATTTCTAAGGATTTGTTGTAAATTTTTAAGTTCGCAACTCGACCGATAGGAAAAGCACAAAAGCTCATATTAAGTGACAATCATTGTGAAGAATTATGTTCTCGACAATTGTCATGAAATGTAACGGTGTCTAGTATACGAATATGTCACTAATTATTTCTTATCTAAAGTCTTGCAAGCTTAAGTAAAGTTTCCTATTTACTTTTTTTCTTATTTAATTAGGAAATTTAAATCATATCAAAGGAATTTTAATCATTATATCATTAATAATCAGATTTTACAAATTTGAAATGAAAAATTTTCTTCTTGAACTAAAGATTGCTTAGTTTATTATGTCTAATATAAACATTGACTAGGTATAAATAACTGATGTTTTTTCTTTCATTGGCCAAATTTATAATTAAATAAGTTCTCCTTGTTGACAATCAAAAAACTTTTTCCATCAACCAAGTTTGGTTGGCACAACTGGTTAGTAGGGTTGTGTCTCAGAGTCAACGAAGCTAAAGCCCTGAGTTTGATTCGTAGTGTTGCTCATTTGTCCAGAGGAAAATCATTCTGCTCTTTACCTCGACTCAGGATTAGTCAAGTGCTAGTAGCTCTCGACACCAGGGGCCCCGAGTGTGTATCCAAATATAAAAAAAACTTTTTTCGTTCGTGGCTTCTTGTCAATTGAGTAATATCTTCTACAATTATCATTGAGCTATCATGAAAGCAATCAATGGCAATATGATGGAAGCAAAAAGTAATCCACTCATAGCGATAGCTAGAGATGTATGAGCTTAGTTATATGAGCATTGATAAGTTTTACAAAGTTTAAAATATAACTATATTTGTAATCCAAAAATAATGTATTGTTCTTCTTATTTATAAGAGTAATGAAAAGTGAAATAAAAATATGTATCATGGACATACAAATTGAAGAAGTTATGCTTGAATCATCAAAGCACACAACAAGATCGGTAGAATTTGTAGAACATAAAAAACTCATGGTAAGTTTGTTATCTTTTATTAGTTATTTATTAGTTTGATAATGATGTACATTAATAATATTTATTATACGAATACGAGAGCCAAAGCAAGCTCAATTACCAATAATTGTACAAGAAGATGCACACTAATAAGAAGTATGGACTAGAAACAGAAAACATGACCGTGATGGAAGATGGCAATGGACCTGCACCTAGAAGTCTCCCTACACCAGAATCTCATGCGACATCATGCCATATCACTACGTTCAACCAGTGGGACTTATGTACCCCTTTATTTTCAGCCTTTCCTTTCCTTGAACCAAGCCATGGGCCTCCCTTTGTAATAAAAAAATATATAAAAGCTTAATAAAATATACCATTGTTGGATCTAGGATCTCGAGTGTGTTTTGATGACCACAAATTTCTAAGTGAACTTAGTCTGTACTGATGAACTTGTTGAGCTAAATTCTATAACAGGTTGATTCAAGTTCAGGAGATGTTAGATCGACCAAAGCTAAAAGAATGTACGACCTATGCACAAGGAAGACATTTCAGAAGAAGCATATGTGTGCAGTGACCGTCCTAAGAACATAGAGTGGTCGACATATGTCGAAGAATACATGTGAAGAGGAGATAAAGCATGCAGGAGTGAATATATGAAGAGGATCAAGGGATGACCCGTCGACCAAAGATGACGGAGGAACGACCGGAGCAAAGGGCTTAACTGGA
>LTAE01007749.1:29724-42395 GCA_001647135.1 Pontederia paniculata | reverse complement strand
CCAAAAGTGAGCGGCCCATCGAGCCACGTCTGGGAAAGCAGCTAATCTGTGATTGAGAAGCATGAGAGTGAGAGGAAGATCTGTTATGAGTTGCATAAGAATTTCGTATGTAGTTGGCCAACTAGTTTACCCTTGAGAAGGATAAATGATTTTACATATGAAATTATTTATCGCGGAGTCAGACATGGGATGTCTGGACTATGCAACAAAACTAATCTGGGGTACAACGAGTACGTATATTTGAGCAACTATGTAAGTCATAGCCTTGGCTCAAAATGTTTGTAGAACAACTATGTGAGCCATAGTCCCTGCTTACAAAATATTTGAGTGATTATGTTTTTCCTAATAGGTCATAATCTAACTCAGTGATAGAGCGTCATGTATTCCCTAACAGGTCATGACAAGGCTCTCAAGTTGGTTGAGTAGAGTTGTGTATCCCTAACGGTCATAATAATAGGCTCCCATATTTATGTTGTGCTTGTACTCGTGGGTCGCACGACTCATTTGTCATATTTGGACAATTCATAAAAAACACCAACTTATTGCATGCGAGTGGGAGATTGTTGGATGACGCTGCAATGAAGCGCCAAGAGACAAAAGTCTCTTGGGCTCTTGCATTCAACCGTGTCCAACGAAGGGACATGGACGTGAAGACCATGGAACATGTAATTAATTCCATGGCTTCTGATCTCCATTCTCCACTGAAGTGATGCATTATAAAAGGGGTTGTGAAGACAAGTTTTTGAGTTGTGCAAGAACTAAAGAAAACTCTATATGTCCAAGATCATTTGAGTTGTGGTATTGAGTTTTAAGTTCAAGTGGTTTAATTCCCGACGACGAGGACAAGCCGACGTACTGCCGCGTTCGTGGAAGAATTACTTTCGGCTTCGACTTCCGACGTTTCTGCTGTAAGAGGTATTTCGTAAAAACTCTATTTAGTCGAATTATATTTGTTATAATTCCTACACTTTCTTATTCTAGGACGATTGTGGTGCAATGCGTTTTCGTATACTGGCGCTTATTACAAAGGCATACTATTGTTAAACAACGCTGCATTCAACAATGAAAATTGAATAATTTTTTAGGCAGAGATCATCTCAATTGAGACAGTATATACAAATCATCTCAAATATCTTTTCAATCATATTTCCACCGACGTCTCATTTTCATCGTTTGATCATCTCATATTTTGACTTTGAGACGATACTGAACATATTTAAGATTTTGATCACCTTCTTATAATGATGTTAGCCTTTTGTAATTTGGAGACAACAGGTTACTTCTCTTGATCAAAACAGCGCAGGTACCACATTTTAATCAAACACAATATTATTGTTCTTTTTGGAGGTTGTTCCACATATTTTTATTATGACAACTAATCAAACATAATATCGCCCATTCTTAACCTTGGTATTTTGTCAAAATGTGTCATCATATTTAAAGCCGTTCAGAAGAATCTTAATTGCCAATCTAAAAAAAATACTGTTACCACTCATTCTATTAAATAAGAGTAAAAGTTTCCAAACAAATAGGATGGAAAATTCAAATGTATATACCTTCATCTCTTTCACGTTTATCCACGTAAAATTTTGTTCAAGTGTGGTATACTTATAAAATGATAAGAGATTATGGTTAGTGTGAGTGATAAAAGGTGCTTGTTTTGAGGTGTTGGGATGGTAAGTATAGAAAAACAAAAGCTATGCATCATCAAATAAAAAATCCACAGTCAGTTGGGGCGTGTAAATCACACCGAAAATACGACCATTGCTGCAAAATTTGGATGGGTACCTAATTAAACCGACAACTCTCGTGGACACTATTCACACGCGCACGCACGTTTTGGACCACTTTAATAATCGCACTCTCGCACACACCCAATTGCAAAACGTTCCCCTTCTTATTGATCTTTTTGGTTGGAGATAAAAAAGAGAAGAAAAAGAGAATTAATCATTTAATTTTATTTGATTATATTTTTAAGTTAATATTTTTTTATCTTCATTCATCTTTAATTATTTATTTTTTCAAAACTATATATTTTAAATATATTTTATATTTTAAGCTTACTTAATAAAATATATAAACTCATATATAAGAATATATTTACTAAATAAGGTTATTTTGAAGTTTAATTTTTATTTTTTTCTTTAAGTTATGTCATCCAAACAAGTCAACTATTTTATCTTCATTCTTTTTCTTTTTTCCATTATATTCTCTTCTTTTTAATAATTGTTGAATCAAACAAGCCCTTACAATAGAAGGACTTTTAAGATTATTTGATCTTGAGACATAAATATACATTTATGATATTTTTTCACGAGAATTAACGTATATTCATTATTTCGCTTTCGAAATTTGATCATGATCAACTGAATCAAATGATTATTACCCGAGCCAAATGTCAATGAACTCAATTACCGGAACTGTTAATGCAAGAAGAGGACTAATTGGCTAGCTATAAAAAATAAACGCAGCAGTAATAGGCCTGCATGCATGTTTCTGATACAGTGTGCAGTGTAAGAAAACAGTGTAGGATTCCGCGTAATAAAAACAGTAGCTACCAAAACCCTGCTGGATTTTATTGTAAGGATTGGAAGGTCGGCCCTCACCTCTCTAGCATTTCTAATGCGAGGAGGATCGGAGCACCCCAAACTTAAGTAGTAGGTAGGCGTTTGTTTACTAGTAAGAGGAGTAGTCAATTCCAAGAAAACTCATACATATATTTTACATTTCTTCCCCTTTTTGTTTTTGTTATTTATAAAACTGTAGATAGTTGAAATTCTTAATCATAAAAACACAGGTCTTGTACAGTTCTTCCTTTGTGTCTGTCTGCTGTCATTGCTGGAATCAGACTCCATTCTATTTGCATATATAAAATTTTCCATCTACCTCTTCCTTTGAGAAGGTGGTTGTAGGAGATGAAGAGTGGAGAGAGGAACACACCTCCAACAGCAGAAAAGAAGACATGCATACATAATAAAGGAAACAATGATTGTAATAAAGTAGAAGGAGAAAAGATGTGTTGGAGATTGAGGCCTTTCAATCCTACAGTTAGACAGTGATGTCTTCTGATCCTGGAGCCTTCTACACCCATCAAGAACGGCAGCAGCAGCAGCAACAACAACAGCAACTAGCGATCTAAGGTGACAAATCAATTCATGCTTTTGGTGGATATACAGGACCTATAGCCCTTTCAGTTCCTTCTCGCTGTTCAATTTATCCTAATTTTATTTATAAATATTTCTTGGTTATTTTAATCATGTGTTTTATTTGATTCTTGCCTCTTTTATTCTTTTACTTTGATCTGTTATTGCAGTGCTCGTCCTCATACTTGCTATGATGGTAATGGAGAGGTCCGCAACATGGGAGTAGCAACTTAGCCGTCTAAGATCACCTTACGTCATCCCGCCGCCGAACTGTAGACTGAATTTGCCACTGATGACGACGTCGACTTCTATTTCCCAAGGCTTCCACCATGGCATCTTGAGCTTCTCCGACGGGTTTGCCCACCGGCCGGTGAGCCAAGAGCAGCAGCAGCAGCAGCATGTCGTGCAGCAAGGCCACCACGATAAGCTATCGGTGCACGGCTTCCATAGCACACCGGTTCACCAGCACCCCTTAGTTGGTAAAGCAGTTGCCGAACCCGGCAGTGACATGCTATCGGATATGTTCAATTTTGCTCCGCCCGGACGGACGGCGACTGACCTGCTGGCCGCCCAGATCTCCGGTGGCGACAGTTACAAGCTCCCTCCGGAACAACCAGACGGGATAGCCGGCTTCCCCGGAGAGTGGCGCGGAGTCAACCCACAAGGGATGCTAATTGGAGGAACAAGTAATTTGTGTTCGATCAGCAGTGAATCGACATCAAAGAACCACCTCCATGGCAGCCAGCTCCAGCATCCGATAACCGGACTGAATGCGGAATCCGCCGCAGTTATGCAGCTGTTCATGATTAATCCGCCTTCGCGAGCTCCACCGCCAGCGGCACTCAATCCTCAGTTCTCAATTCAATCCTTTGGTGAAGCTCCCTTCGCACGGGGAACGGTAGAAGGCCATGGCCTTTCCTTATCGCTCTCTTCATGTCAGCAGCCCTTCCAAGTAGCAGAAGCCGAGGAGCTAAGTGTCAGGAAAGAGGTGCTCGACTTCAACAGCCAGCAGCAAGAGCAGCAGCAGATTCACATAAACTATGGTGCCACGGGTGCTGTGAACTTCCTCAGGAACTCCAAGTATTTGAGGGCGGCGCAGGAGCTGCTGGAGGAGTTCTGCAGCGTGGGGAGGGGGCATATGAAGGGAACCAAGAGGGCGAAGCGATGCTCCTCCAACACTGACCCTAGCGTATGTTCAGCCGGGGGCGGAGGGGCTGCGGCATCGTCGGCCTCCAAGGATGTCAATCCTTTGTTACCTGCCGAGAGGTCCGAGCATGAGAGGAAAAAGACCAAGCTCATCTCCATGCTTGACGAGGTATGTACCTTATCAGTCTCTCAATCCACACTTGTTTATCTCTTACTGCATAATGTTACTTTTTAATCAGCTTTGTGGCTCCCCGACCCAACCTTCTGTGTTTGTCTTTAATTTATTAGCAACAAGTTAATTGCTAACTCCAAGAAATCTTGTTGCCCCATCAGCACAACTGCTACCCAATTGATTCTCATGTGAGTTGACCTATAAAGTTGGTGCCTTTGATCTCTTTGCTGATGTTTTTTTCTTAATTGTCACCACTGCCTGCAAAGGTTAAAAAGAGACCATATGACAGATTTATCAATTCTCACCATTTCATCATACTTAACTGCTTGGAAAGCCATTGTTTCTTTGCACTGATTTGTCTTGCACCTGGTACTTCCATCATGCCTAGCTCCTTCCTTACATTTATGTGCATCAAGTCCTTAGGCAATGTCTGAAAATCATATAGTCCATGACCCTCTTATATCTCCAAATATTCCTTTCATGGAAATTTGACAATTGCTACTGTTAGTCTGCAAACATGATTGTCAGTCGAGTTGCAGCTTTCATCAAAAGCAATGACCTTGCATTCCATCTTGTGGTCTTGTTTCAATTGGGACCTCTTGCTTACAACACCAATTCCACAAGCAGCGTAGCAAACAAAATGAGATCATTATTTTGTTGTACTCCTGTCTTGCTCTATCATGAGTTATCCAGGTTTTTCACAACAGTAGTTAACATCCATATTGTTATAATGATCCTTAATTAATTATTTTGCTACTATATACTAATAGGTGGACAGGAGATTCAACCACTACTGCGACCAGATACAGATGGTAGTGAACTCCTTCGACTCCGTCTTGGGCTTCGGAGCTGCAAAACCTTACACATCTCTCGCCCAGAAGGCGATGTCGCGTCACTTCCGGTGCCTCAAGGATGCCATCACTGCGCAATTGAATCAGACTTACGAGCTCCTACAAAGAAGGAGTGGGCAGCTCGGGCCTCACTAAGGGAGAGACACCGAGACTGCGGTTGCTCGACCAGACCCTGCGGCAGCGGGCATTCCATCAGATGGGGATGATGGAGCAGGAAGCATGGAGGCCTCAGCGCGGATTGCCGGAGAGCTCAGTGAACATATTGAGGGCTTGGCTGTTTGAGCACTTCCTTCACCCGTATGTTTCTTTCCCGCCTTTTTCTTTGTTTGTGTTACATTACTAGGTGCATGATACTTGTGTGACTTTTTTTGTTTGTCATTTTTTTTTCGGTCAAGCCCGTCGATGTACAGGGCTATTAGCACTTGACTAATTTAGTGTTGGAGCAATAGGATAAATTCTGGTCAAATTGATAACTCCGAAATTCGAACTCAGGGCTAATAGCTTTCGATCCCTCAGTTTAGGACACAAATTCGCTAACTATCTGTACTAACTAACTTGTTTTGCAATCAGTGTTTGTTGAATGCCATTTGTGTTCATGTCTGAGTGCATGTTTTATGGTTCGTATTTGTTGATGTCTGTATGGGTAGGAATGTCTCTCTCTCTCTCTCTCTATTTATCCTATCTATCTCTTGTCCTGAGTGGTGAATAGCTATCTGGAGCTGGGGACCTAGTTGTGTGAATTATGAACCGTCAGTTTTAGGCTTTGTCTCTTAATGCATTCATTTCAAACAGTTGCTTCAGAATCATTAACTCCAGCAGCAAATGATAGTCGCTTTCTGCAATCTGGGATCACATTTTATCATAGTGCAGCAAAGTTTTGTCCCTAGGTAGCCTTCCCACCAGAAAAGCTGCAAAGGCTTCCTTTTGTTCACCATTTTGTAGGGCATCCGAAACAGTAACTACGAAAGTATCATAGTAACTTTCCTCTTTCGTCAATTTACATTTCTGACAAAAAAATAGCGGATGAATGATTGCCTTTTACATGATTGATTAAGAGAGTGATCATATACATGTATGATGTAGATTTCCCGGAGGTATTGATGCCATCATCTGTTGCCCTTATTTGTTTCTTGATTTGTGTTATCAGGTATCCAAGTGACGCAGACAAGCATTTGTTGGCAAGGCAGGCAGGCTTATCTAGAAATCAGGTCTGTCCTTTATCTCTCTCATAGTGACATACAAAGGAATCCGTTTTTGAGGGGGAAAATAATTAAGTTTTTCGATAAAAGAAATATAAAAAAAATGCTTCAATCTTTCCTCAACTTTTCATCTGATTATTTTGCATTGTAGTTTTTCCTTGTGTACATCTAAACTAATTAATTATCTTCAGATACGAACGATATGAAACACAGATTACTTGTACTCAAACATGCATGTTTAATACCTGTATACAGCCAGTTTATGCATGTTTAGTACGTGCTGAATCAATGCAAAAAGATGTTTGTAACTCGAAATTTTCAGCCAGTTTACTGTAGATTAAGAGATTTTTCATACTGTTTTTTTGTCATCCATTCAATCCTAAATATTTATACAATCACGAGAATTTTTTTTTATATTCAAAAGATCCAATATTATCTTTATTAGTATATATAAGCTCATATGTTATTAGGTTAGTAAGAGTTAGACATTACGTTTATCTTTTCAAATTAGATTAGTAGAAACCAATAATTTTCTACATGCACTGGTGCAGATCAGTTTTCATAAGTACTCATGATCTCGCTTATTTATAAGTCTTAATTCTATTTTGTGCATGACATATGCATACTTTTTAATACATGAAAAGTACACCACAAGAGAAAATGTTTATTTTAAGAATATTAGTAAAAATCGTGTAGCAATCAGTAGACAGTTGAAGGGAAAAAGAGAAAGTGAAAATGATATGAACAAGTATAGGACTTAAAGCAAAGTATGCTACTGCTTCTTTTTACAAATCTGTTTCCACAATCCGAAATGTTGAATCTGATAAATAAAATAGGCCAATATATCTCCATCTGGTCCATTAGAGTCTAAAACAATATCAGCTACTAAAGTTAATACCCAATAATTCCAGGTTTCAAACTGGTTCATTAATGCAAGGGTCAGGCTATGGAAGCCCATGGTGGAGGACATGTACCAGCAAGAATTCAAAAATGAGGAAGTAGGCGAGAAGAACGAAGAAGAAAGCCACCAGACGTCGCATTCACCAACACAGCAGCAGCTGCAACAACAGCTGCAGCAGAAAGACAGGAGACCACAGTTAAACAATGCTCCATCAGAAACCGAACCTTCCCCCAGCTCATCTTCCATTAGCCGGCACTATAACCGGTTGGCCTTCACCTCGGACAACACAACCCCATTAGGCCACCGAACTAGGCGCGGTGGGGACAGTCTCTTCACCGGCGCGGCCGAACCGCTGTCCTCCCATCCGCTTGCCAACGGCATGTATCAATATGAAGCGGCTGCAGCTGCGGCAGTGGCCGCACTGGGGCCTGCTGCACGAATGAGGATTGGGACCGCCAGCCGTGACGTCTCTCTCACTCTTGGCCTGCCACATGGCACCGGCAGCAATGCGCCGGAGAGTGGACGGTCCTCCTCACTTAAGGATTTTGGAGGCTAATCAAAACCAAAGGTACGCCATGTTCAAGAATGAAGCAGATATTATATACTCAAACAGAAGATTGAAGACAAATTAAGGATCGAAATTAAGGTTTCTAATTTCTCTTGAGATCGACCTTGGTAAATTTTTTTAAAACTTGGCCAATGCAGTGGTGCAACAAAGTAGAACAATGCAAGAAATGTATTATATTTAATCAACTGTTTCCTGCTGGAATTGTCTGATTAGATTCTTTGTATAGTTAGAACTTAAGAAAACTTGTAGAATATTGGCATTTGAAGAAGATGATTAATAGAAGTCATATTACTGTGGATGCAGTCCCATTCCTGTGCTAACTAACCAGGCCATGTCTAGGGCAGCAAGTTTATCTGGAACCTATATATGCATGGTTGACAGATTGAGTTATCAATGCTTTAAAATAGTTTTTGTATGATCATAGAAAAAAATGGCAGGGGGATGTCATTGCAGTGTGCATTAAATGATGCAGCAGGGATGCACAAGTAACAGACCTCCCTCATTTTGCACCTGTCTCTAGACCACATAGCTATTCCATTGATCAGAAAGGAAAATGATATACAAAAGCAAGAGCCAAGGCAGTTGAAACATATTTATTAAGGTAAATATGCTTATAATTAGTTTAAACATACCAAATTAATTGAGTCACCAAAACAGGACGAAGAAAACCAACCCACATCTTCGGAATTAGATCAATATTTTTGGGTTTACAAGATCTGAATTCCACGAATTTTCTAGTTAATCTTCAAGACGCAGGAAAAGAAATTGTATGAATTAAGTAATACACTTTGGATTAAGTTATAATCTAATACAAATGAGGATGGTGACACCAAGGGAGGTGTGATAAATTTGTGTTATATAATTTTCAGATATGTAATCAAAATTTAACCTCTAAGAATATGATACTTTGGTATCTTCTTCTCATAAGTCTAACATTTCACCCAATGGTTGCTTTTTCCTTAGAACTTAGAAATATTCTTATTGTACCCCTGAATCTATAACAAAGCAGTATTAATAACGAAGAATATAATAGATTAGGAATTTAGGACAGAAGAACATACAATAATTTTTGAAGTAGTCATGTCAACCATTACGACAATCATCTCTCTAAAGTAGATGCATCCTCAATTGAACAAGTTTCATTAGGTACTCTATAAACCTCATGCAATAATCAATTACCTCTTACCTTTTGCAAGTAAAGTTGAGTCTCTTGTTACAAAGCCTTCAAGGGCATTATGAATACACCTCAACTTAATTAGAATTAGTCATATTAGTTCTCTTGAAGAGTCGCTCGATCATTATACATCTTTTGCACAATATGTGCCGCTTATTACAGTTGATGTATATGTATATAAATACGTCTGATATCAAATTAGACAAGTGTGGAAAACTCATTTAATTTTATGGCATGCGATCCATGTCTACTTCCTCTACCCTCTCATAAAATTCTTCTGTCTGTTCTTCTACCTCTACATCTATCGTGCAACAATATGTAGGATCTCGATGACACGGGGAGGACACGGGGAAATAATAATAATAATAATAATAATAATAATAATAATAATAATATGCCATTCTTTTTATTCAATTCAATGGTGGAATATTTTTTCGTTTAAATCATTATTTTAGATTTGTCTCGTTTGTATCCAAATTAATAGCACTTAATTAATATGAATGGGGTGGAAAATATTTTTTTCATTAACCTATTTCGAGCTGAAATAATGGCTTTAGATGATTGCACGGTGAAATTGTTGACTTTTCATCAGGGGCGGAGACTTATTATTATACATCAATAATGGTTGCTTGTTCTGATGGGTAGAGGTGTAACACTTGAATTAGAGGTCGTTCGATGCTCTTGTTGTCCATATTTTGACTCTTTTCTTTTTTTTTTTTACTTAATTTACTTTTTTCTTATTATTTCAAATCGTGTCAGATGCCTTCAAGAAGAAGGATGTTGTATAATCCTTTTTGTTGCAAGACGAAGTAAAGACCAAGAAACACAAACTAAGTAACTTTGTTGTTAAGTCCCTAACAATTCAATAATATATATACATCTTGGCTCTCAATTTATACAACACATGATGACATCATATTTTTTTTATTTATCTTGTTTAACTATTGTCTTTCCCCAATATTAGTCCTTATTATCACATAGATGAGTCTAAGGTTTTCAATGCAGTGTAAAAAAAACATATTATCAACATTAGCCTAACATGCATGGTTCACGTATGATCTAAACACGAGCCATGTTTTGTGGCATGATTCATCTCGGCATATATCATCGGATTCTAGTCATCGACGTGGCCCATGTTAGAGATTAACATGGCCATGTGAAGTTTTTTGCATATGATATAATCATTGCGTTTTGCGTGATGCGGACCATCTGGGGATCCTCCACGAATCATGTGCCATCAATATGTGCTTATAAATATTATTTTAGTTAGATACAACTCGTCCACGAGTCGCGTTAAGGGGGTTAACCCTTTGACATGAGTCGTGTCACATCTTAATCAATAAAAAGGGAATATTGTAGAGTAATATATGGCACAATTTTTTTTGTATTTAAGGAGACACGAGTTGTGTCTTGTGTATGATTATTATTTAATTCAAAACAATAAGGAACACAATCTCTAGGATGACGTGGATCATGTTCTAGATTGACCCAGACTGTGTTTTATGGTCGGTGTAGTGTAGGATTTAAGCCCTATAGACGCGGGCTGTGTTCGAGGAGGACATGTGATGTGTCCGACAGCTCAAGTCATGACTCCTCTACTTTCGATGATCTAATCCAAGTTGTTCGTGCAAAATTATGAGTATAATAATATCTGAACTAAAGTACTACTTTAGCATTTAACATAAATCCAAAATTTGTGCATCTTAGAACTATTTTAATCAAAAGATCAATCCTAGCATGCATAAATCTATCAAGAGTTTATATATGTAAGGAATCTACCTAAGAACATACTTTTTTTTCGAGTCTTAGATCTTCCTTGTAACATATGATGCCGCCAATCTCTTTCACATTCTCTTTGCGTGATTTCGATATATGGGTTTAGAAGAGAAAGAGAGAAAGAGAGAGAGAAAACCTAGAACCATAAAGGAGAGATATTAGTCCTTACCTCTTCACCATAGGAGAAGAAGAAAAAAAAGGAGGAAATGAGAGAACTTCTACAACAGTTATGTGAGAGAGAGAAAAAATGGTATATGACACTACAAGAATTATAGTCTTTCGTAATGTTTACATATTTTGTAAACGTTACCATCGATAAGAATAATTTATCACGTTTGTTAAACGTAACTATATAATTGTATTAGTAGCGTTTGCTTGCGTGGTCCTTGTAGATAAGTTATTAATATTGTTGTGATGTTCATAAACGTAATAGAAATAACGAAGTTTTGTAATTTTTATAAAAAAAATTAGAGTAATTAATAATTGTAAACATCACTAACCAAACATTAAATAAATATGTTGTTACCCATTACAAAATATTAGGATATTTGATGAATGAAATTGGGCACATTTAATATAATAAATTGAAATAATATTACACCACTTGATAAACATTACTACTTTTCTTAAAATAAATATTAAATATTATATTTTAAGGCAACGACGTGCCCTGATTTTTGTGAAAACAACCCGATAATTATGATGAGATTTTTAAAGACGTTATGAAGTTAATTAGATAAGATAAGATTTCTTATCTCTCCTAACACCCAATCTTTTACCACTTCTTTTCTTCTATACCATTATTCCTTCCCAGGTTGACTATTTCTTCTAATAATACTATATTTTTCTTTCTCATGCCTCTCTCACGTCATTACTGAACAAGGCAAAAATCCAAGCACTTTGTTGCATGCAACCTCAAGATTAGCGCTTCTTCTTGGTGGCTTCATCAAACAGGTTAAGTTACGTTTTCTAATTCTTTCACTTTTTTATGGTTTCAGAATTAATTATATCTATTAGATCATATGTGGCCTTGGATATAATTGTTTTATTTACCCAACACATCTCCATCATATCTCAAAGCACAAAAAAGTTTTTTTTCTAGATATTTGATTTATGTGAATTTATTTTTTTATTTTAGTTTTATTTAGTTTGTAGGTGTTCGGCTATTGCAAATTTATTTAGAAAAGAATTGACTCATACTTAGATCATTATGATTACAAATTTTTTAGGTGCATTCAAGGAATTTATATTAGACATAATAAATTTCTTATATTTTTTAAATTATTGAGTCTATGAGATCTAAACGAAATCTTCATTAAAACCTTCAGCCACTAATTGCATTCAAGCAACTGGTTTACGCCAAGGGTTGATAAATATTCACAAGCAGTCAAAGCCAATTCACGGTTAGTGATAAATCCTAAATTTAGTGGTATTTCTTTTCCTGCATCCTTTTGAGTATTTTTTTTTCAGTAAGTAATCCTTTTCTTCATTTTTAAATATTTAATTAGTTGATGTTTGGTGTACTTTTCTTATTAAAAGGTATATATGCTTTTCCATGAAATAAACAAGTTGATTTAAATGTTTTAAATTTGTCTCATCCATCAATGTTTGTTTCCAAAAAAAATGGGTGTTGTAACCCAAAATAAAATTAATTGAGTATTTAATGTAAGGCTTTCACATAATATTATTATGCATTCTATTTGGTCAAATCTCAAGAAATCAGATAGGAAGAAAAAAAATG
>LTAE01007749.1:14177-29607 GCA_001647135.1 Pontederia paniculata | reverse complement strand
CTCCTCTGGAATTCTGCAACGGAAGTGGGCAGAAGGAGAAGACGACAAGGGCAAATGAACTCCATCCTCCTGTCCTATGCTCTCCTCGTCCTCCGCCCCTCCTCCAATAAAATCTTTATAATGTTGTAGGAATATTGTCTAGGTCATAGAATAAAATCTTGTGACCAGATCAAGGAACACAATAATGGTTACTGTTGTTCTTTATACTATTATGAGTTAATTTTGATGCTTAACTGCCAAGCGCAGGGATCCATATGCAATAATAGGAGACAAGTGAGAGTCACTTCAGGGCAGAAATAGAATACTTGTGACCTGTATATTAATATTAAGTTCCCAGATGTGTGCTGCCTTCAACAAAAATCACATAGATGAGAATCATCTGACCTACAATTGCTTGTGTAAAGAGAATTTGGTGGTTTTCTGGTCAACAATTCATTTTTTACCATATAACTAGAGCTATTGATACTTCACTCCTAAAATAAATGATAGAAAGAAAGGTGCAGTATTTTATATCTTACCTGCTTTCACTATATATTGCTTAATATTATATTTGTACCATCCATGTTTTGAAGGAAAATAAACCTTATGATTAGTATAAAGTTTTAAAATGTTTTTTTATTTATTATGTAATATTATGTTGTGGACATTATTACTTGCTGTGAGAAAAATATTTTACCTAGTTTAAAAATATTTTTTTCATGTTCTATCATTTTTCTTATATGTATAAATCATAAAAACTGAGAATAAATATGCCATGATATGACTCTAGGTCTTTTCCCTTTTAGTACTACCTTAAGTTGCTTTTAGGATCTATTAGTTATTTTGTGTGAGTATATTTATTTCATATAGACGATTGTTAAATAAAGTACAATGTATTTATACATTAGTACAAGTATCAACTTATGAACCATATTTAATTAAAATTAATCTCCCATGCTGCATTTTTTAACTCTGGATATAATTTATTTGTCATTAAAATAGGATAGCATCGATGGATAAGAGTTGGATGACCTTTGCCACTAACTCTGAAGAATATTTGCATGGTGTGGAGAACTTTATTGCATACTTGCTTCACAAGTATGGGGTGGACAAAGAGGTCAAATGCCCGTGTAGGAAGTGCTTGAACGGCAAAACACACCTTGTACCTATGGTCGGGGCACACTTACTTGTAGATGGTATAGACGTGTCTTACAAGTGTTGGATTTATCATGGAGAGGAGCCTACAATCCAATTGCCACAAATAGTCAGAAGTAGGAGGCGTCATAGAGAATGGGAAACCCAACCTAATGTAGAGGAGTTCATGATGGCTGAGGATGATGATCCAAATGAACTTAATGAGATGCTAGATGATGTAGAGGCATTTGTTAACAACTTACCTGAAGGCATGTCAGGTGAAGACAACTTTAATATCCCATTTGATTTATTAAATAAGCTAAAAGCTGATTCAAAACAAGAGCTTTATCCTGGTTGCAAGTTGACAAAATTTACATTCATGGTAAAGCTCCTCCATTTGAAGGTGTACAATAAGTGGAGTAACAAGTCATTCGACATGCTTCTCCAACTTTTACATGATGCAATACCTAATGGAGAATCTCTTCCCAAGTCTAGCTACCATGCAAATAAGTATCTAAGAGGATTGGGAATGGGATATCATTCCATCCATGCATGCAAGTACGATTGTTGCTTGTTTTGGGAAAATAATAAGCACATGATGCAATGTCCTATTTGTGGTTCGTCTAGGTATAAGATATCTGATGGGATTGGAAAGTCTATTCCTCATAAGGTTTTAAGATATTTTCCTATAAAACCAAGACTTCAACGTCTTTATATGGACTCTAAAATTGCTCAAAAGATGCGTTGGCACAAAGAGGAACACAATATGCATGAAAACTTTATGGGTCATCCTGCAGATGGAAAATCTTGGAAGAATTTTGATATTGAGTTTCCAGATTTTGCCAATGATATGCGAAATGTGAGATTAGGACTAGCTAGCGATGGTTTTAACCCATTTGGTAGTATGAGTCACTCCTATAGCATGTGGCCAGTTGTGTTACTAGCTTACAACTTGCCTCCTTGGATGTGCATGAAGAAAGAATACATGATGATGTCTTTGTTAATTCCAGGACCTAAAGCACCAGGAAAGGAGATTGATGTTTACATGCAACCTTTGATCTCAGAGTTAAAAGACCTTTGGATTAATGGGTTATGGACATACGATGCTTTCACAAAGACCAACTTTAAAATGAGAGCAGCACTTATGTGGACAATCAATGACTTTCCTGCATATGGCAACTTATCTGGATGGAGCACCAAGGGATATAATGCTTGTCCCGTATGCCAAGACCAAACACCGTCTTTGAAACTTAATAACAAGATAGGTTATTTTGGTCATAGAATGTGGCTTCCAATGGATCATCGATGGCGACGTAGCTTAAAATTTGATGGAGCGCGTGATAATCGTGAAGCACCAATCATGTATTCTGAAGAGGAAATTCTTTGCCAATTGAAACATGTTGAGAATGTTTGTATGGGAAAACACCCAGCCAATAATAGAAAGCTTCGCACTGTACAACAACTTAACTGGACAAAAAAGTCAATTTTTTATAATCTACCATATTGGTCAAAGCAAAAATTGAGGCATAACTTGGATGTCATGCACATTGAAAAGAATATTTGTGAAAATATCATTGGTACTATGCTTCATATCGAAGGAAAAACAAAGGACACTTTAAAAGCAAGACTTGATTTGCAAGATATAGGTATTAGAAAGGAATTGCATCTAATGAGGCATGCTGAGGGTAAATATTCAATGCCATATGCTACTTATGTTTTAAGCCCCACCGAGAGGAAGTCATTTTATGGCTTTCTTAAGAGTGTTCGATTGCCTGATGGTTATGGGTCACATATAGGAAGATGTGTTAATGATGCCAACTCTCATATCTCAGGTATGAAGAGTCATGATTGCCACATCATGCTTCAAAGGCTATTACCTGTGGGCATTCGTGGCATGCTTCCTAAGGATGTTACATCAGTTATAACTGAGTTAGGGAGCTTCTTTGAGCAGTTGTGTGGACGCATTTTGGATATTGAAGATTTGCACAAGATGCAAAGGGACATAATTACCATTTTGTGCAAGTTAGAGCTAATTTTTCCTCCAGCCTTTTTTGATATAATGGTACATCTAGCTATTCACTTGCCTTACGAGGCATTAATGGGAGGCCCGGTTGCATATCGTTGGATGTATCCTATAGAGAGGTATACAACTAACATTCATTCCAGAATTTATAAAATGTTATTGAATTTCTTGACTAATTAATCGGTTATACTATCAATTGTAGGTTCTTGGGTTCTTTAAAGGAGTTTGTCAGAAATAAAACACGCCCAGAAGGATCTATTGCGGAAGCTTATGTGGTGCATGAATGCTTAACATGGTGCTCCCTCCACTTACAAGACATTGAAAGCACCTTTAATCGTCCTGAAAGAAATGTTGACGTCATGGAAGATGGAGGACTAGATATATTTAGGAATAGAGTGGGTTTTATTTCACCACCCACTTATGTTAAATTGCAAGAAAAAGATATTGGTGTAGCTAAGTGGTATATATTAAATAATTGCCCCGAGGTTCTCCCTTACTTAGAGTAAGTATTTTTTTTCTAAGTTATGTGTTAATCATTCAATGCATGAGTTCATACTTAACAATTGGAGAATTTCGCAGTGAACACTTATGCACTTTGCAAACAAGGTACAATATGGACATTGCGAAACACCATAAGAGTGAATTTGATCATTGGTTTATGAACAAGGTGATCATAATTTGTTTGTTTAAGGATCAAGATTTTTTTTCGCAATACAACTAATGTCATTGTATGCTTTACACATTGCAGATGAGTATGTCATATGCAAGTTCAGATCCCATGATTAGAGCTTTGTATGCATTGTCAATCGGACCCGATCCATGCATCAAAAGATACAACAAATTGATATATAATGGTGTTCGGTTTCACACAATAGATTTTGACAATAGGAAGAAGACACAAAATAGTGGAGTCCTTGTAGAGGGGAATCAAGGAGATTCACAATCATCTATGGAGTTTTATGGAGTTTTAACTGACATATATGAGTTTACTTATGCTCAAAATAAACGAGTTTTCTTATTTAAATGTAAGTGGTGGGACACTAATGAACGACATCGGAACATAAGAATAGTTGATGGGTTAAAAAGCATTAGGGTCACTCATACTTGGTATGAAGCTGATCCTTATGTGTTGGCATCACAAGTAAAACAAATATATTACCTTGAAGACATGAAGTTAGGTGCTGATTGGCGTGTAGTGCAACACTTTCAACATCGTCATGTATACAATTTAAGCTCTTTTAATAATAATGCGACTTTGTTTACCGATGTAGAGGCTCAATTAGCAGATGAGGATATTGAGTTATTGTTCATGCAAAATGCACAAAATGAAAATACAGAAATTCCAATAATAGAATATGATGTGGATTCACTTTTAAGAACAGATTTGCATCCTGAGACAGTTTCAGGGGAATCAGTGGACAGGATAATTCAAGCTTCAGATCTATCACAACATGATGTTGAAAGTGATGATGAAGACGCCGAAGCAGATGAAACGCTTGTAGACTATGATAGCAGTGAAGAAGAATAATATTTTGTTTGCTAAAATCTTTTCATGAAGTTGACATCAAAAATACTACCTCGTTGAATTTTTTGGTATGTTATAATGAATTAAAGTTATTCTTATATTTAATTCTTGTTTCCTTTGTCAAGTTGTTACCATCATATATGCTTGATTATACTATTTTTTTTCTTACAAATTTTATAATTGATCTTATTTGTTATTACAGTGTTACTATGGCTCGAGGAAGGAAAGGCCCCCAACGAAGAGGTGGAAGGATATCGAGAAACAGCCAATCCGTTGAAGTTGGAGCACATTTTCCATCACAACATAATGTTGAAGAAGCTTACGGTTCTCCCCGACAAGTTCATCAAGATGATTTGACAATTCATGTGGAACAACAAGTAACTGCTAATGAGGATAATATAATGGCGACACCGGTGCATGAAGATACTCCATCTAATAATGCCCCAACCACAGGTTAGTAAGTGAAAGAAGGTGTTTAAATTTTTTTATGTTTTTTTTTACATTTACTACATATTATCTTCAACTTTTGTAGGATCAGATGCTTCAATTCCATCTTGCATTAAAAGGGGTCCATACCGAGGCATTTCACTTGAAAAGGACAATAGGTTAAGAGGTGATAAAATGAAGATTGAGTTTAATCCTATTGTAGGTCGTCCATTAACAACAAATCAGTCAGCAAAGATGGCTTCAGAGATAGGCCGAGCTTGTAGAGATTTGCTTCCATTGTATATGGATGGTGATTGGAGGAACTTTCCTATGGAAATTAAGAGACGTGCTTGGGAGCGTGTTCAAGTTAGTTTACTTTCATTTTTTAATATTTTTTTTGCATTTTAAGCAGTTAAATGAGCACATTTCTTTGTGACAGAATCGTCTTAATCTTGATAATATCATGAATGATGCAATAAAGTTTCGTGCCGCTGATAGATGGATGAGCAATCTCCATAGGAAGCATCGTGCTGATGTTAAAAGGAAATGGCTGGAAGTTGGAGATGATGCTCGACCTCTTGGTTCTGATGACAATGATTGGGCAAAAATAACTGAGAAATGGCAAAAGGAAATTGATGAAGAGAATGAGATCATATTGTCTGATCAATCCTTAGGGAAGGTAATTAATTCCTCCAATTATTTTTACATGTAATCCTTTGATATAAGTTGATATTATATTGAGACTAATTGAAAAACAGAGAACGAAAGCTATGAAAGCAAAGGATGCACGTATGGCTGTTAAATATCTACATAGGTCTGGCTCAAGATCATTTCAGANAAGTTGATATTATATTGAGACTAATTGAAAAACAGAGAACGAAAGCTATGAAAGCAAAGGATGCACGTATGGCTGTTAAATATCTACATAGGTCTGGCTCAAGATCATTTCAGAGTCGAAGGATTGAATATGTCAGTGGATTGTGTTATTTCAATTTTTAAGTGATAAATTAGTATATTTCAAAATTTAATCTTTGAATATTGTTTTCTATGTAGTTTAAAAAATTCAATCAAGTGCCAGATGACATAGAATTCTTTAAGCAAACTCGCTATAGTGATCCTAAGCCAGATGGTTCAGGTGGTTGGATTACTCAAGATGCTGCTGATACATATGTAAGTCATATATATAAGAAGCTAAGCATATGATTGACATAAATTATTAGTATATGTGTTATTTATTGTTGCTAAGCATACTTATTTATTTGTCAAAAAATAGGATAAGATGTCACAAATGCAGTTGGAATCACAATCATCTGACAATCCTAGATCATCTAGTGACATAGTTGATGAATTCATGGGTGCAACTTTAAGGTCAGATTATCATCCTGGAAAAGGATATGGTCCACCATCTATTGGAAAGTCTATACGAAGAAAAATTGTAGAAGCTGAACTAGAGCAAGCATTGCAAAATTCTCATGCCCAAGCAACTATTAATGCATTAAAAGAGTCAAATGATGAGCAAAGTAAACGACTTAATGAGCAAGAGAAACAAATCAATGAGGTATGATTGAGTATTAATCTAAGTTTGTCTATAGCAATTATTTGTATTCGTATTTTTTATGATTATTTAATTATATTATCTTAATTTGCTCTCAGCTTATGCGGACAGTTCAACAACTTCTTGGGAATATTGCTAGCTCTTCAGGTGAAACAAGGACATCAACACCAAATGATCAAGATGCGAGGGCTTGATAATTAACTAGAATGAATGTTAGTAGTATGTTGTTTATTTGATGTTAGTTCTACCTTTATGACCAAACATTGTATCAAACTTAATGATACTTTAGAATCTATTTATGAAGTTGATGAGACGTTGAACCTAATATTTTTCATGATTTGAATTTATATTTTATTAATGTGAATGTGCATAAAATTAATGTCCTATGGTGCTAGTTATTGTATGTCAAGTTAACGTCATCAATGGTTATGTTCTTGCAATAAATTATAATTCATAGCTAGGTGTAAATATTACCAATTACTTAAAATTGGTAATGTTTATAAAAAATATAGATGTTGCAAATGACTATAATTTTGTAACATTAAGCCATTACTAATCATAATATTAGTGTAACATTTGATAATTCCTGGAGTAACGTCTAAATGTTACTAACACATCATCTTTTGTAACGTTTCACATTTTTTTAATTCTAATTATAAATAATTTGTAACATATAAACGTCAATAATCATTTACAAGTCGTTACGTTTAAACGTTGCAAAAGTATAAAGAATGCGTAACGTGTAAACAATTGGTAACAATTACAAATTAAACGTTACAAGTACAATTAGCGACGCGTCTTTTGTTACGTTTCTAGGGTAACATATTTTAAACGTTGCAAAATATTATTGGTAACGTCTACAGCACAATAAGCGACATATATTAAANATATTAGTGTAACATTTGATAATTCCTGGAGTAACGTCTAAATGTTACTAACACATCATCTTTTGTAACGTTTCACATTTTTTTAATTCTAATTATAAATAATTTGTAACATATAAACGTCAATAATCATTTACAAGTCGTTACGTTTAAACGTTGCAAAAGTATAAAGAATGCGTAACGTGTAAACAATTGGTAACAATTACAAATTAAACGTTACAAGTACAATTAGCGACGCGTCTTTTGTTACGTTTCTAGGGTAACATATTTTAAACGTTGCAAAATATTATTGGTAACGTCGACAACACAATAAGCGACATATATTAAACGTAACCCAACATCTTTATTGTTGTAGTGGTATAAAGAAAACGAACTAAGTCACCATGGACGTTGTCTGTGTTTATCTCGAAGAAAAATGGCAAGCCAACCTTAATAACAAAACAATTTGTGTTACATTGAACGTGGTTCGTGCTCTCACCGTAAAACGCCCTATAGATCAAAATAGTCGTGTTCGCCTCAATGTCGCCTAACCCAGTACACAATACGGGCCATGTCACCTATGACGTGAGCCTTGTCCCGGGATGCATGTTGTTATGTTTGGTTGATTGTTTGAACTTGATTGAGGTAGGACTAGTGGATTTTCACGTGAACCTAGTTAAATAGGTAATAAAGAGTAAAAGATGTTAATAATTGTGTTTGAATGTATACATGAAAAGAAAGATCCCGACAGACTAAGTGATTTATCTCTATTGTTATTGGGTTCCTTCAATTCATGCTAACATCGGATTCGCAACATCAATGCACCTGGAATCACCGGTTCCTTCGGGAATCACTGAGTCCCTCGTGGACTAGTTTTATGAAGATTGATTGATGGATCTAGAATTGACCTTATGGCCTAGCTAGTCATACTAGCATCGGATTTCTGAAATCTTCATATATTAATAATCTCTCATTATTGATTGAATTAAAAGATTCTACCCAAGATGAATGGAAAAGAAGTATAAAATGTAAAATGAATTGGGCTTGAACATATTGATATATTGTACACAGTGAGAGTTAGATGTAACTGATGTTCTTGCCATTAATGAATTGATGTCACTAAAAGAAAGAGGTAAAGCAAAGTAAAGAAAATTTTAAAGTGATTAAAAGCAAAACTAATATTTATAAAGATGATAGTATGATAAAAAAATATTCTCTTTTACTTGTATCTTCATATATGTTTTATCCTATTAAATTATTATCCTTTACATATTAGGTGTCATAGCTCATGGGAGGATTATCTCTCTTATTTTAATCCTACGTATAAAATAGATTGTGATTGCGCAGCGGTAGTATGATGATGTTTATGATGAGATAGCTTGCATAAGGTATAGGTCCTAGTATTGACTAATGCATTGACATATTCATGGTGTTGACAAGTGAATTGATCAAAAAGAAAAATAAAAAATATAAATTAGTAACGTCTTGCAGATGGGCATTCTGCTAAGTGACAGTGTGTGCATCTAAAGATGTTATAGTGTCGTTTGGATGCAAGAACTTATGTTCTTGGTAGCCCCCAAGAACTAACCGATTAGACAAATAAATTCTGATTTGGTATTTGGATAAAAAATATAATAATGGAGAAATAAAATGATGATTAGATATTTTAGTTCGATGGATGTTTGGATGAACTTCTAGAACTAAAAGATAATTTTATTTTATAAAAAGATAAAAAAATATTAAATTAAATATATACTTATGATAATTGATTATTATTTATTTTATATGCCTACTAAATTAATTAATAATATAAACTTGCTTTAAAATACTACTACTAATAATTATTATTATTATTATTTACACATTTAAATAATAAAATACAATTTTGTGATATATCAAATAATGACATTGCATATTAAACAATTTATTTTGTAGTTTGATTAAGGATGAACTAACAAACAAGTTAATACCAAAAATAATTAAGATATTATGAACATTTAAAATTGAAAAAGGAGAAACATAAATTTGAATTTACGTAAAAAGGAGCAACGCAAAAAACAAAAATAAAAATAAAAAAAAATTTAATATCAAACAATTATCTTAATTAAATATAATAATATAAATTAGTATAATAATATTTTAATTAAGCGACTTAACTAGAAGGCTACTTAAAAAATAGATAATGTAAAAGTACAATATTCAAAATAAAGTTAAAAAAATGAAAGAGATAAAAATAAAATATGAAAGCAAAAATAAAGCTAAAAAATCATTTTTTATTAATTATAAGAATAATAATATAATTCATTTTAATATTACTATTTTAAAGTAAAAAATATTAATATATTATTAAAATAATAAATATTTTTAAAAATGTTATATCATGAAAAAATAGAAAATTAAAAAGATCGATTCCAATCTCAATCTCAAGTTGGAACCTTTCAACAAAAATTGAAACTTATTTTCATTTGATTTTTGTCACCTATATTTTGATCAAAATCAAGTTCGCGCAATAATTTTTTTATTAATGTTTGTTAGAACCAACGAAAATTAAGATTGATTTTGACCTTAATTTCCGCATTCAAACACGTCCCATAGCTCATCATCCAGAACCGCTACTGTCACTGAATCTGATGGGATAATGTAATTTGGGCAAGAATTCAAGCTTGCACGATGGTGGATTTGAGAAGTCTTGACATGTGTGATCAAGGGAGTCATCGAAAGGTCCTATTTAATTTCCTCTGCCACAACTGCTCCTTCGCCAAAATTAACTAACAGTTATCACCAAAGAAAAAAAAACTCAGTCCCCACATTCTCTCTCTCTCAATATGCCAGGTACATTTGTCACATGGAATCTTATATGTGAGTCTGAATACAATAATAAATAATATCTAATTGAAAAAGTTATGGAGGAATTAAGAAATAAAAATACTAAGGGGTAGTTTTTCTTCCGGTAATCTTTGTAGATTACTGGTAATCTGAAGTTAAAATTACCTGAGCTCACCAGATTACCTTGTTTACTTATTTTAATTCGTAGGCAATCTAGATTGTCTAGCAATGCAGATTGCCTATGAAGTGGTAATCCACATTACCTATGATGGGGGTGTCTATCCAGATTACCACCCAAGTGGTAATCTTATTTATAGTAGTTTCCCTATTTGCCCTTTTCAATTTTTCATAAATAAAATATAACATAATAATAAATTATCATATAATAATAACAACAACATAAATAATAATAATAATAATAATAATAATATAAATTAATGATCATAATAAATATTATTTAATAATATTATAATATTATGATCATATTATGAATTAAAATATAGTTATTAATTACTTAAATTCATTAATTTGTGAGTTCAGTTGATAAATTTTGATTCAATAATACAAAATTTTAAACTTAATAATATTTACGAAGGGTATTTTGGTAAAACAATGTATATTATTTAGTAATAATTTATATAAGTAAATATGATAATCTGAATTAACACTTGGATTACTTATATATAGTAAACAAGGTAATGCATATTACTGGTAATTTAATAAGTGGTAATCTTTCTGTCAGGTAATGTACATTACCAGGTAATGTTAAAAGGTAATGCAGTAAACGCCTCCTAAGTTAAGTGGATCGATATGAATGATATAAGATAAAGGAACATACTCATTGAGAAAGGAAAGGGTTTGAAGTAAATAACAGTGGAAAAAAAAGGATCCTGGAATGGAGCTAGCAAAGGATATTGATGGTGAAGAACGAAGTGTTGCAGATAATTTATCTTGAAGAGTCATATGTGAGTAACATTTGACGATACACTAAAATTTTTGTTGTTGTGACAATACACTAAAATTTTTGTTGTTGTGACAATACAAAGATCTAACCTTCTCTTTTCCTGTAACAATTATTTAAAATCTAGCAGAAACCTTATAGGAATTGTGTGTCTTTTTTTTGTTGAAAAGATATTTATTATTGATTATCAAAAGAAGCCGGAGAGTTGGCTAACATAATATTTTGGAGCTCCAAAGAAGGATTCTCCAAGCAAAAACTATCCTCAACAGAGGATCTACCTAGGTTAGCAAAAAAATCAGCGGCCTTGTTTGCCTCTCGTACTACATGTGTTAGTTTATAGTTATAAAAAAATTGAAGGTGTTGCCAAATGTCGATCATAATGTTCTTTATGCGTCAAGGGCATACTGATTTCTTTTGTGCAACTTGGACCAGCGTAAGGGAATCAGATTCTATCCACAGCTTTGTGTATCCAAGCCGATGGCCTTTCAGAATTCCTTCTCTCATTGCCCAAGCTTCAAGTTCCATTATAGACTCACAAGTTTGACTGGTAGCACCTGCACATATAAAGGATCCATTAGTTAATCTTAATAGATAGTCTGCTCCTCCCTTCTCCCCTGGTCTTGTAAAAGACCCATCTGAATTTAACTTGACCCAGAGGGGAGGGGGAGGCTCCCACTTGATCGACAGGCGATCGCGTGCGGGGGGTGTTGCCTCAGTTGTGTGGCATTTCATATACTCATCATACCCAACCAGAGTCTTTTCCCAGACCAAGGAGATGGTTGACAGTTTGGACCTAAAACAAGCCTCATTTCTCATATTTCATAAACCTCATAGGCAGTAAGCAAAAAGAGAAAGTAGTTTAGATCTGAATGTTCTATCTAGGTTTGCACCCTCTAAGATCCACGAACCATTGTCCCATACATCCATATTAATCAAACTAAAATCCAACTTTTTGCTGAAAAATGCACCATAGTTGAAGACTAACTGGACAATGAAAAAATAGATGTTTTGTTGGATTCTGGTTGAAGACCATAAAGAGGGCAGCTAAGATTAATATTTGGTTCAAACATTGCTATCCTATCCTTTGTGGGAAGACGAGAATGGGCCAACTTCCACAAGAACATATGAATCTTTTGGGGTATATGAATGCTCCATATCCTGGTCCAAACAGTCCCTCCTATGCTCCTTGGCGGTTGCTGCTGGTGGATGATAAACCGATATACAAACTTAGCATTTGCAATTCCCTGAATGTCAGGGCTCCATAACCACACATCATCATAGGCAGTAGTAGGTAGATGAATATTTGTAATAGCATGTACAAGAGATGGACCAAAATAATAAAAAATAATATCAGAATTCCATCTCTGGTCCCTGATCAAATTACATACAGACATGTGCAATAATGGAACATGTACATTTACATAAGTAGGTTTAAAGAGCAGAGGAATATTGAAAAGCCAAGGATCAAGCACGATTGAGGATGATACTCCACTACCAATATATTTTCTTAATCCCAACTTGATGTTTTCCAATGTGTTTAAAATAAGTTTCCAGGATTTGGTACAATTTTTATCAACACATTGCACCCATGGATGAGGCAAAGAATATTTATTAACTATTAGGTTAACCCAAGGACTATCCCTCTCATTTAGAAGGGCAAGGACCCTTTTGGCATTTAGGGAATCCCTGACACAATGTAGGTTTTTAACTCCCAATCCTCCAGCATTTTTTGGCAATTGCACATTATTCCAACTTATGAGATGAGCTCCTCTCTTGCCCTCATTTCCTGCCCACAAAAAATTCCTAGACATTTTCTCTAGTGCTTCTATTATGCCCTCTGAAATGTGTATTGAGCTTAGAGGATAATTTGGTACAGTGTTTAGCACTGATTTAATTAGAGTAGTTCTATCTGCTTGTGTTAATGTTTTCAATTTCCAGCCAGCTAACTTAGCAGAAACCTTTTTCAGTAATGTACCCATGTGTGGCATTGTTTATGTGCTTATATAAGATAGGTGTACCAAGATATGTAAAGGGGTAGCTTGATATGTAGTATTTCTTTGATTTTCCTTAATCTAGTGGCCCTAAACTTTGGTGGTGTATAAAATTCAGATTTGTTGGTGTTAATTTTTTGATTTTGTGAGCATATAATATAATCTTAGGACCTCTTTTATCCTTTTACAGTTAGCAATGGTTGCCGCCATGCATATCAGTAGATCATCAGCATAAAGTAAATGGCCAATGGAGTAGGAGTTGATTTGGAAGGGAACAATAGATCCACATAACACCTCATTGTTTATTAGTGTGGAGAAGATCTGAGACACAATATTGAAGAGGTAGGGTGAGAGGGGATCTCCCTGCCAAATTCCTTGGCTGCTCCTAAAGGGTAAAGAGTGTGAACCATTTATACAACATGTGAAAATTGGGGGTTTTGCACAGATATGTATCCAGTTAATGAATTTATCAGGGTAATTCATGAGTTTTAGGGCTGTGAGAATTGCAGTCCATGATACTCTATCGAAGGCCCTCTCCGTATCAGCTTTGATAATCATATATTTCTTCCTTCCTTTTGTCATGGAGTGGGCTACCTCCTGTGCTATTAAAATGTTATCTTGGATGGATCTATTGACAATAAATGCTGCATGAGCATGATCAATTATTGAGGCTAAAGTAGGCTTCAATCTAGAAGCAAGAAGTTTGGCTATGACCCTATATAGAACATTGCAAAGGGAGATTGGTTTGTATTCTGTTACTTCTTTAGGCTTTTGTTTCTTAGGGATAAATACAAGAGCAATCTTTGCCCAATCCTCTAGCAATCTTCCATGTTCAAAAAATTATAAAATGGATTTAGTGACATCATGACCTATTATATCCCAATATGCCCTATAGAACCCTATTGTGTATCCATTAGGGCCTGGGGCCTTCCCTGGGGGCATACTCCATAGATAATCTTTTATCTCTTAGACTGTGAAAGGGGCTATAATGGACTGGTGGAATGAGGTATCAATCCTGGGCAAGGAAGGCCAACAACTATTGTCTTTCTGGACCCTCATGGGGTTGCCAGCGGTTTTTATAGTTCTAGACAAAAGTCTCCTTAATTTCTGTCTCTATTGTAATGCATTGTCCTTGACCATTGACTATGGAAGAGATATAGTTTCTCCTATGTATGATTATAGTGCTAAGATGGAAGAACTTGGAGTTTTTATCCCCTTCCTTTAGTCAATTTACCCTAGACTTACTCCACCACTTAATACTAGTTTGTCTTAGTAGAGCTATATGTTTGTGATAGAATCCTCTAAGTTTAGCAAGTTTCATCTTCAGACAGGCCCTATCTCTCCTCTTTTCTTTCCATCTCTTGGATATCCTTTTCAACTTCTTGAGCTCTATTTTCTAATCTGCTCAATCCATTTTTATTCCAGTACATAGTTTGTTGTTTGATTTCCTGGAGGGAGAGTGAAATTGGGGTGTGTATGTTTCTTTCTGACCATACTTGTTGTATGATGACAGATAATTCATTCACCATTTTCATATGTGAAAGTTATAGTTTTAATGCAATCATGCATTATTTACATATATTGCCACACCTTTTTACTACTTTTGCATCATCACATTCCCTGGACATAAATACATATTGTCCGCTCAAAAGACTCTTTTGAATAAGGATTTGAATGATTAATGATTAATTTCTCCTGTAGGAATTTATCCAAAGCCAAATGACATGTGTGCTGGAAACTGGACCGGGGGTACATACGCTGGAAAGTAGACCTGGGGGTACCTGACGCCACTAGCTGCCAAATAATGCTACAAGACAAAACTGCAACAAACTTCTGCAGATTCCTTTGCCAACTTTTTGGTACACATGAGGAAGGTTCCTTGGCAGCTTCTAGGGAATATTGACTAGGTTATGCAAGGGACAAGTGGCATCTAATGATTGAGAAAAAGGAAAAGGATAAAAGGCAAAAAGAAGGGAGGAGAAGGGGTTCCGCTCCACATCCGAGAGGAGGTGGGAGGAGCCACCTCCATTGCTGAGGAAGGAAGGAGAACCAGAGCTGAAAGAAGAAGCTTTCGACGTTGAGATTCAGGAGTATCATTGGTTTTATGTTCTGTGATTTCTACTTGTATTAATCTCCAATGATGAACT
>LTAE01007749.1:0-14141 GCA_001647135.1 Pontederia paniculata | reverse complement strand
CTAAATATCTAAAATACCAAAAATATTAGTTTACCTTACTTTTCAGATTTTAGTTCTAATTCATCCAACTTTCTACACAAAAGATATTTCTCCTTGATTTCGATTCGTGGTATAATAAAGTTATTGAATTGTGAATTTCTGATTTTCCTGTGGATTCGACCCTAAAATACTACAAGGATAACCGTATACTTGCGATTGGAGTTGTGTGTTTAGGTTTATTTTTAAAATTTATTGATATCCTATTTTTCTGTCTAGGTGCTCCCAGGTCCAGAAAACCTGGTACCACCTTTATTTTGACACACACGATTTTGCTTCATCATTGTACAATATCCCTAGGATCCTTATACTCCAACCAAAAGTGCTCGTATTTAAAAGGTTTTGGCTTATGCTTGGACAGATTTGTATCCATTAGCAAAGGGTTATGGTCTGAGGCTGACCTAATAAGATTCTTTAGGGTAAGGGAGGGGAAACAAGTTAACCACTGCGGGCTAAGAAGGAGTCCATCTAATTTGCAAAGTATCCTAGCCATCCATGTTCTGTTGTTGCACCATGTAAAGTGTGTTCCACATTGTGAAACGCCATACAAGCCTTGGGAGGTGATTAGTTCATTTAAACAGGCAGTAGATCTATTTTGTCTAAAAGGTGCACCCCCTCTTTTGTCCTCAAGGTGTAAGATGCAATTAAAATCCTCAAAAAGAGCCCAAGGTATGCTATGTGTCTCTAATTTCTTTAATGATTTCCATAAATTGTTTCGAAACTTTGGTATGGTACTAGCATATATGCATGAGAGGAGGAAAGAGAAGTTACCTATTGTTAATACTGCATGGATAATTTGGGGGGAAATTTGGACCGAGGTTACCTTGATATCCTGATGTCGCCAGGCTAGGATGATTCCACCAGCTGCACCTGATCCCTCCTGATAGACACCCTTCCAACAACTTCCAAGTCTTTTTAGTACTTTTTCCGATCTCCCTTTCGTAGTATGAGACTCTACAAGTATGATGATGTCCAGTTGATGTTGCTTCAAGATATATGCAAGTCAATCTCTAACTTTGCTTCTGGACGCACCGCGGCAGTTCCACATGAGAATCTTCATTTAGAGGACACTTGTATAGTCCGGTCCCAAAAACCGGCAGCTGTGGTTGCTTGACCTGCACATGAGAGGGAGATGGTAAGGGAGATGTGTGGTTAACATAGAGGGTTTTACCTTTAGGTTGTTTCGCCGGTTTCTTTTTGCTCCTGATCTGAGGCGGGAGTGGTGGAGAGAAACGTTTCTTTGCGATCCGACTTCTCTTTTGCTCAGTACGTGTGGGTGGAGCCAGATCAGTGTCCTCGGCTTCCTCCTCCGACTCCTCCTCCTCCTCCGACTCCTCCTCCTGAGATAGATCTTCGCAGTTTGCTTCATCTAGACGCCTTTGGATTACTTCTACCGCCTCTTCGTGGCTTGGTAGCTCCAGTGAAGGATCTTTTGGGCCTGGGGGTGGTGAGAGGGAAGGGGAAGACGGAATGGTCCTCCTCATCTCAGCTTCACCTACAAAGAGAGCACGTGGAGAGAGTAGGGAGGATTGTTTCGTAGAAGCGTCTGGAGGCTCACGTGCCCTTTCAGGGTTGTCAGAGATTTTTTTCCCTTTATCCGAGAGGAAGTGACCGTTTATAGTGTTCACGTGACTTCTTGGGCTCGGCACATGCTTAGGTTTCATTGCCCGAGTCGCTCCATCCGGTGAGGCATACTCAACCTGCACAGGAGACTCAAGTGTTAGATTCATCCGACGGTCAGGATCATCTTCCATCTGGTGCTGGTGTTCCTGTCCCTCGGATGTTAGGGCAGCAAAAGTGTTGCGGGTGGAAGCCGGTTCATGAGCTAAAGGTGGTTCAGTATGTATATGGCGGCGATTCACGCTCTGTGAACCGCTCGTCGGAAATGGCCCGAGACTGGTCCGCCCTCAGAGTTGTGCCGCACTTTGGATCCTGAACGAAGCCACGATCCATAGAGAAGAACACCTCCCTGCTTCGCGGCAGCGTCCATGTCAGAGCACTGTTCCAGCCGATGACACACACGACCACACCTGAAACACAAAGTGGGTAAATTTTCGTAAAGGACTCTCTGTAGGAAACGATTGTTATCTGGCGTGCGTATCCAGACTCCCTGCTTCACCGGCTTGGAGAGATCCATCTCCACACACACTCGGACACCTCCTTGAAACTTCCCCTCCTCCGATCCATCTTCATACTTCAGAGGGGTGCCAAAAGCTGCTGCTATGCGGAGTGTTGACTCGAGGTTGCTCAGCTCGAAGGAGAGACCAGGGAGGCGAATCCAGACTGGGGAGGTGGACACTTTGTCTTCAAAGGGTCTGAAGAAAGCCCTTGCCTGAGTCATATTTAGGATGTGCCCTCGTATGGTCCACGACCCTCCTGTTAGGACCTTCAGTCTGTCATCTTCCTCTTGGAACCTGAAAAGGTAGTAGTAATTCCCAAGCTCGATTAGTTTGAGCGGCGCTTGGAGATTCCATGACCACACCTGAAACACAAAGTGGGTAAATTTTCGTAAAGGACACTATGTAGGAAACGATTGTTATCCGGTGTGCATATCCAGACTCCCTGCTTCACCGGCTTGGAGAGATCCATCTCCACACACACTCGGACACCTCCTTGAAACTTCCCCTCCTCCCATCCATCTTCATACTTCAGAGGGGTGCCAAAAGCTGCTGCTATGCGGAGTGTTGACTCGAGGTTGCTCAGCTCGAAGGAGAGACCAGGGAGGCGAATCCAGACTGGGGAGGGGGACACTTGGTCTTCAAAGGATCTGAAGAAAGCCCTTGCCTGAGTCACATTTAGGATGTGCCCTCGTATGGTCCACGACCCTCCTGTTAGGACCTTCAGTCTGTCATCTTCCTCTTGGAACCTGAAAAGGTAGTAGTAATTCCCAAGCTCGATTAGTTTGAGCGGCGCTTGGAGATTCCATATCTTTGTGAGTTCTGCTTTTAGGCCATCAGCAGACGTTGAGCTACTCTGAATACGAGCCATCAGGCTGTGCCTTAGATCTTCATAGCGTTGCGCAATTTCTGAATCCGGTATAACTATCTCCTGAGTAATGGCCTCATGGAGACATCTGAGTTGAGCTGCTGAGATATGAATCCGAGACCTCTGGGGACCATGAGAGCTCTTGATAACATCTAGCCAGCTTCCCTTTACGTTCTTGACAGGAACTCCTGTTGGGAGGGGGGGAAGAGGGGGAGACGAGGGTTTTGGGGCGGAGGATGAGGGCAAAGGGAAGACGGCTGGCGGCAGGGAGGGAGAGGAGATGGAGGGTTTAGGAGCTGAAGAAGAAAGGAGGGGAGCTAGGGAGGTGGATGGTGTCGCTAGAGTGGGGGAAGAGGGAAGGGGCCGAGGCGGAGGAGCAAGGGAGGTGGAGGGTGCAAGAAGGGGAAAAGGGTCCGGAGGCTGCATAGTTTCGCTCCCTATCCCTCTCCGTTAACGCACTGGCACGTAGGAATTGTGTGTCTTACTAGCATAGTATGTGCCTACACATGTGAGCAAGGAGATCAACAAATAAAGTAGCATATTAAATATTCTAAAATATATTAGTCTTATTATATGAATAACTCAAATAAAACTATAAAAATAAAGTAAGAGTACATGAAATAAAAATATACTACAAGTTTTATTGGACTTCTTAGCTAATAAGACTTTAAGACGAATTAATAATATTACTTATTAATTTGCTTAGTTATCTAGATCTAATATTATTCAATGTATTTTACAAATTGTTAAATTATATGTATATTTTAAACACATATGTTAAATTTAACAATTAGGCCCTGTTTGGATCATAATGGAAATAAAACTTGGGTTGAAAAATTTTCATAGGATTACATTTTCTAAAAATCTTTTCTTAAATATTATTTTTCATTGAAATATATTCATACTACCGTTTGGATTGACTAATGAATGACAATTCTCAACATAAATGCAGGCTCAAAATAAGATCAAATAAAATTCAAATGATCAAATTCAAATTCAAATATAATTAAATATGACAGTTATATATATGATCAAAAGATCAAATATTGCATACACCATCAAATATGGAAAGGGGTGAGGAGCAATAAAAGAAATAATAAGAAAGGAAAAAAAATAATACCATTGAAAACACTCTAATTCCTAAAGGTAATATCTCTCCATTTTTAATATCCAAACAGCTATTTTGATAAATTTTTAATTATAGAAAATAAATCATAGGAATGAACTTTTTTCCATAGGATATGAAGGTATCCAAATAGGCCCTTAGGTCTAAGCTTAGAAGTTTAAATCATGCTACTTGTATGATCCATGCAACATAGGTTTAAAAGATCTTTAGCTACAATGGTTAAACTAAAAACATATATAAAAAAGTTGTATTATACATTTTACGTAATAAGGTTGTAATATTTTATTTTTATCTATTTTGATATACTTTCTATATTAATTTGTGAATATTCTGTTACATCTTTAATTATGTAATAATGATAAAATATAATTTATAAAAAAATTGATCCATTTTTTAGTTTAATATTATAAATTCTTTTTACATATACAATATATTATTACAAATTAGTTATTCACTTTAACTATTAAGCCTAAGCTTAGAAGGGCCACTGATCCTACTTGATCCATAATAGTATGTAAAAAGATATTCTTTTTCAATATGCTTTCAACTCTTTTATCACCCAGATGAAATGAGACGAGAAATAAAAAAAAATCAACACACAAATTAAAAAGCAAGATGAAATGAGAAAAATATGACAAAGAAATGTCAATGAATTCTTATCGAGAAAATAATATTTGCACATAAATAAGACTCGAAACAAAAAAAATATGAGCATATAACATGTCTTTTCATCGTAAAGATAATTTCGAAATAAATATACTATTATGTTAGAAACTTGCCACAATTATATTATACACACTTTAAAATTTCACTATATCTTAAATTTATCGACATCACTAGTAAAATTTATATTCAAACTCATAATGTATTTCACAAATAATGCTAAAAAATAAATCAAGAAAAATCATTAAAAATATGCTAAGAACTTAAAGCATCTCTCATAGAACTTATATAATAAAAAAAAAAATTACCATAGTCTTGGGTAGTCTACTAAAGAATCCTACAGCAAGAATTATAAAATAAATAAATATTACCATTTTGTGATATGAATTCTAAAATAATTAAAAAATGAATAAAATAACTAATTAAAAAATGTTTATATATGATATGTTTTACATATGAACATGTGATAGTCCGACCATCTTTTATTCTACTAATAAAAACATAAATTAAAGACAAAATATCAATTACAACTAAAAATATGAACGAATAGAAAGAATCTCACGAAAAAAAAAAGAGAATGTGAAGGCACATTGATTCAAATTTATTTTCCCTATTTATAAGAGATGCATGCTTGTGGATTCAAATTTATTTTCCCTATTTACAAGAGATGCATGCTTGTGGATTCAAATTTATTTTCCCTATTTACAAGAGATGCATGCTTGTGGATTCAAATTTATTTTCCCTATTTACAAGAGATGCATGCTTGTGGATTCAAATTTATTTTCCCTATTTACAAGAGATGCATGCTTGTGGAGACAATTACTAAATAGTTACTAACTGCGCCGACTAATCAAATTTTAGTTATCATGTTTATGATTATAAATTATTAACATAGAGGTTAAGCATGTTAATCACTACTTTAATAACTTCTATTTGATATAAATATTCTATATAATTCATGTTATAAATCATGTTTATTATTTGTTTGTCATATCTAGGTTGATATAATTCACTTATAATGCACGAGGACTAATAATCTACTTATTTGTTATATACGCAACTAAGTTTTACTTTATTTATTTAATCATAAATTAAGTTTTGCTTTATTAAGTTCATCTTAATAAAAGTGGCTATAGGCTAATATATAGATTAAAATTTAATTCATTAATATAGTAAGTTGAGTGCTATGTGAAGTATTTTGTTTATTTTTATTCACATATTTAAATTACATTTCATCTTTTAATGATACTAGTATAGCGCCAGCACTATGCGCGGATAATTTTTCTTTCATTTTCTATTGAATTTTATCTTATCTTTAATTAGTGTGAAAATTATTAAATATTAAATTATTATAGTTGAGATTATTAAATTAGAGAATATTTGACATTAATCGTGTATAGTGCATGTATTATAATAATTAATATGACAAAAAAGTATATTTATGAATATAAATTTAAATAATTTGATATTTTTTTGTTAGTTTCTATATTTTATAAACTTCTCTTTAATGGACACATGACGGCACACATGTGACAAATACTCTTTATTTACCAAAATTTTCTTTACATATTAACTAATCATTCATTCTTCTTGTTTACCACTCTTCTTTTAATATAGTATAGACTATTTAAATAAAATATTTTCTTTTAATAAATTAATAATTTTTCATTTGTCAATTTCTTTGTTTTATATATATATATATATATATATATATTTATATATATATTGATTGTAAAAGGTCGATATTTATATGCTATATAGTTAAAAAGTTCATTGAAGATATTACCTATTTAAGTAGTCAACATCATGTTATCTAATTTATTGACCTTAAGATGTTAAACTTACGATGGATGAAAAATAAATTCAGGAGGAATAAAATTATTTAATATCTAGTTAAAAATTAGGTAAGATGTTGCTATATACTTAAGTACGAAATACTTTTATTTTTTTCATAGTTAAAGGATTCAGTGAAGGTGTTACATATTTAAGTAGATAACATAATGTACCTAACTTTTTAATCTTAATATGTTAAATTTATGGTGGATGAAAAAAAATCAGAAGAAAAAAATTGATATCCATCGTAGATTTAATATCCCGCAGTTAGAAAGTTAGATAACATGATGCTACCCACTTAAGTAAGAAACACCTTTATTTTTTTATAGTTAAAGAGTTCAACGAAGGTGTTATCTATTTAAGTAGGTAACATCGTGTTACCTAACTTTTAACATTAAGATGTTAAATTTACAGTGGATGAAAAAAGATTCAAGAAAAAAATTAATGTACATAATAAATTTAATACCATACAGTTAGAAAGTTAGGTAATATGATACTATCTACATTTAAAAAAGACAAAAAAAATGATGTTTTCTTATTAAATAAGGAAATAATATTTTATGCAAAAATAAGAATCAAATAAAAAGTTAATTATGAGCATACAATATACATTTTCATGGTTAAGATAATTTTGAATTAAACAATATTATTAGATTAAGATCTTGCCGCAATCACATTATAAACTCTTTTGATATTAGTACAGCTTAAATTAATTGATGTCACTAATAAAATTCATATTCAAAAGCATAATGTGTTTAAGAAATAATTGTAAATAATTAAAAGAAATATTAAAAAACTTTGCTAAGAGCGGTCAGAGCGCATCTCTTATAAAATCCAGATAATATAATAAATAAATCTTACTACTACCTTGAGTTATATTAAGAAATGAATAAATTTTGTCACTATCTTGATATGAATTAAAAAAAGAAATAAAAGAATCAATGGAAAATATATTTATAAATGATAAATTTAGAATTAACATGTAGAAGCCCACTTATCCTTTATTCTACTAATTAAAGAAAAATAAACAAAGATAAAATATTAATTTACCATTAAAAGATGTACGATGAATAAATTTTAGAGAAAGAGAATGTGAAGGAACGTTCATTTATAAGGATGCACTATGCCTTCGAGATGGTTACTAAGTAATAAGTAGTTATTAATTTTAAAAAATCAAGATATGTAGTTATTCATTTATAAGGATGCACTATGCCTTACAATCTTCTCCTTTTTAGGGCTCAACGTACTCGTTGACTCGACTCACATGATTCAAGTGAGCACGCGAGGTTGGCTCTAATACCTTCTATAACACCCCCAATTCCATTCAAGATATTGTTCGCTTTGAACACATATGACCCGCACGAATTTAAAACGCGTTTTGAATGATAAAGGAGAATGCTACATATAAACCCATGACCACCTCTGTGTTTTGTCCATGTGAGACTAACTTTCATTCTTATCATCATCTTGGGGCCTTACAAATCATCCACTAAAAAAATTATGTTAACTTAATATTTAAATTAAATTAGTTATTACTAAGTTTTTTAATTAAAAATTAACTATTCAATCTAATGATTATAATATATTAAAAACTAACGTGACAATTCAAGAATTTGTCAAATGTGGTACTCTCTTTACTTACTACTATCTTTAGTATAGTAGTATAGAAGATAGATATAGATTTTTCATTAATTTTCAAATTTTTAATTTGGATTTAAAAATATAAATCTCAAAAGAAATAAATAATCGAGATTTATTATTATAATAATTTTATATCTATACAAAATAATTTACGTAAATAAAATTTAAAAATAATAAATAATATATGCATATAAGTTTAAATATAAATTAATGTTAATTTAAATCAATATATGAATTGCATGCAATTATAACTAATTATGTCTCTTTATTGAAGAATTGAGTAGTTTTCTTTCATTTGATAATTATCTTTTAATCAATTTGCAGGTTTAGTTATACGGTTATTTTAAGCAATTATAATCATCATCATGCAATATTCTACCTATTAATTTAATTATTGAATTAAAAATGTTTTGGAGTTACCTACTCATAATATATTTTTTACTCTTATTGCATTAATACAATGCTTGTTAGAGCTTGTTTGACTAAGCTTATAAGTAGTTAACTACTTATAAGTAAATTTTAGAAAATCTACATGTTTGGTAATTAAAAAAATATTCTTATAAGTTGTTAGGTAACTACCTATAAGTTGAAAAAAATAAGCAGGATCCCCCCTGCTTATTTTTAAAGTTGTTGACTTATTAATTTTAACCAACTATATTACTCTTTTATCCATATTTTTTAATATTATTATCATATAACTTTAAGGGTATATTAGTCAATATTTATTTTTACAAACACTACAACTACTTATTGATATTATCAGCACTTTTATCCAAACATCTAACTACTTATATTTTAAAATAAGTATCATCACTTAAAATGTTTATCAGCATTAGTACTTATCAGATATTTTTATCAACTAAGCCAAATAGGCCCTTAGTTTCTTTATTTATAAGTTACTTTAACACATGGAGACACACAAATACTTTTTATTTATTANAAGTAATTGATAGGAGCTGTGTCTTCCGGTGTGGCTGTTGCTCACATTTAAATAGCATCCAAGTCTTGAGTGGAAGTCTTGAAACTGGAATTAGAAGGACTGCTTGTAGTGCGTACTAAAGGTGTCGAAAGTTGTCGTACGAGAAGGGGGAGTGGCCTGGTCAATGTGTGTGATTACATGCAATGACGAGTATTATTTTGTTTTTATGATTGCTCCATGAATAATACTAAACAATTGGTTATATTACTTGTACTAAATATTTGTGTTTGAATTAGAAAGAAATATGTTGGAGATCCATCTTTTTTCAAAGATACATATGTAATTTCACTAATTCATGGATGATTGTCCTACTTTTATCATATATATATATATATATATATATAAGGTCCAAAGTCTGTGTATGCACGCTAATATTTCTCATATATATATAGAGAGAGAGATCCACACATCGTATTTTTTATTCACATTTTTAGATTATATTTCATTTTCTAATGTTATTGTTATTTCTTAAACTAAAATATTTAGTTTTGATAGATTAATATTTTCATTTGCCAAAATTATTTTTTGGTACTATCGAAACATTCACTCAAAATATTAATTTAGATTAATATTTAAATATTTTATAATGTGAATAAAACATGTGATGATTTAAGAGTTCCTGAAATATCATATTACTATTCTTTTTAATATAGCATAGATAAAATAAATTTATAAAAAATATAATATTTTAAATAAAATGTTCTAACTTGGACTTATATACATATGATTGCGTCAAATGTTTTTCTATCATTAACAATTTTTTTTTTACTTTTAATACAACATAGATATATTTATTTATACAATATTATATTAAAATTATAAATTTAGAAGATTTGAGAAAGGGGCATAGATGACATTATGTCATCTTCATATTCATTGTGTGAGAGGAAAATGATTACATGAAATTTTATAATTGTTAACTACTTATTTTTTTCCATTTTTTATTTCAAAATACATGAGGGATATGTAGATATTATATTATTTTTTAGAAATTTTGAAAAATTTAACTGATCCTAACTTAAAATATAACTGTCACTTTAGCATTTCACTTAATTTTTTATTCTTTGACAATAATCGATCACAGATAAATTAGAACTATTTTTTATTATGAAAATAATTGACCGAGAATATGTAGATATTTTTTAATTCATTTTGATAATACAGTTATTTTTAATTCACATGGACATGTGGCAATGTATGCATGACCCACATGTCACATTCTTCTTAGTACCCTCTTTGTAATATATTACCATATCAAAGACAACATTATAAATATTTTAAATATCTATCGTTATTATTATATCAACTGTAAAAATACTAAAATGTATATATTACAAAATATTTATATTTTTGCATAAATAATAATTTAGAAAGAAACAAACTTACTATTAAGTTATAAACAAATATGTCAATGTATACAAAAAATTCATAGAATACAAACTGATACCACATACTATAGTAAATAACGCAATATTTTATAAATTTAACTCACAATCAACTATATTTGTAAAATAATAATAGATATTGTTATTATTGAATATAAAAAATAAATTAAATATAAAAAAAGAAAGAAAGAGAATCATATCTTCTTATCCAAAATAAAATTAAGAAATTAAATCAAGAATGAATTATTATTTATATTATGATACATACTTTCAAAATATTGATGCACAATTAAAATTGATATCAATTCTTAAATTCAATTTGTTTATATGATCATGAGATTTTATTTTCTATCATAACAAAAAAAAAAGAATCAAGTAAAAAATTGATTGCAATTAAAATTATAAATTCAGAAGATTGGAGAAAGTAACATAGATGACATTATGATGATCCTAATGTCACGTGCTTCTTACCACCCTCTTAACTAGGGAGCACCTACATTGAACCCGTTTAATATGAAAAAATGGAGGTGCTCTCTACTTAAGTAGGGAGCACCATGCTATCTATATTTTTAACCGTATGATGCATAATGTATGATGGATAAATTTAGGAGAGAGAAAAAAAATAGGAGAGATAAAATCTAATCTCCACCATAGATTTAACATCCTACGTTAAAGATGTAGATAAGATGGTGCTCCTTTTAATATAAAAAAATGGAGGTGCTCCCTATTTAAGTAGGAAACACCATGCTACCTACATTTTTAATCGTAGGATGCGTAATATATGATGGATAAATTTAGGAGAGAGAAAAAAGTAGGAGAGAGAAAATCTAATCTTCACCGTTGATTTAACATCCTACGGTTGAAGATGTAGGTAACATGGTGCTTCCTACTTAACTAGGGAGCACCTACATTGAACCCATTTAATATATTGACATATTAAAGATTATATTATAAATGTCTATCGTTATTATTATATCAACTGTAAAAATAATAAAAAAATATATTATAAAATATTTATGCTTTTGCATAAATAATAATTTAGGATGGAAGAAACTTACTATTAAGTTATAAACAAATATGTCAATGCATAAAAAAATTATATAATACAAACGGATACCATTTAAACAACCCAATATTTTATAAATTAAACTTACAATCAACTATATTTATAAAAATAATAATAAGATGTTGATATTAGTGAATATAAGAAATAAATTAAATATAAAAAAAAAGAATGAGAGATATTCATATCTTCTTATCCAAAAAGAGAATTAAGAAATTAAATAAAAATATTATAATTTAAATTACATACTTTTAAACTATTGAATGCATAATTAAAATTGAAATCAATTCTTAATTCAATTCATTTTTTATGACCATGAGGTTTTATTCTTGATCATAATAAAAAAAAAGAATCAAGTAAAGAATTTATTGCAACTAAAATTATAAACTCAGAAGATTGAAGAAGGGCACATAGATGACATTATGATCTCTTCATATTTATAGGATTCCTATAAGAGAAAAAAATGTCTACTTAAAATTTTATAACTTATGTAATTAACTGCTTATTTATTTTATCTTTTTTCTCTTAATTCATTATATTCAAATACATGAAGGGCATGTGTCATTTCATGAATGTGCCAAATCTCATGCTCTCTTTGCGACTTCTTTATTTTTAATATAGTATAAATTATTTATCTTTTTTCTCTTAATTTATTATATTCAAATACATGAAAGGCATGTGTCATTTCATGAATGTGCCAAATGTCATGCTCTCTTTGCAACTTCTTTATTTTTAATATAGTATAGATTTTTTATGATCATGAGATTTTATTCTTGATCATAATAAAAAAAGAATCAAGCCCTCGGATTGTTCTTAGTTTTTTTTTTGCAATCTGTTCTTAGACTTTAATATTTCTTGATTTTTCTCAAACATCTTATGATTTTCAATTGTGTTCTTACTCCTCCGACTTCCAACAATGTATGATTCAAGAGTTTTAAATATGATGAAAGGAACTGAAACTTCTATTGCACCTCTTATTCTTTTCATCTTTTTGGGGATTGGTATCTGCTTAATTAATTCAATGAAGATATTCAACACATAATTAAATGTAAAGGTTTTAATAGGCTTGATTATATGAATGAATTAATTAAATGGGGAACAATATGCATGTGTAGCATGTTTTAAGCGTAATTTATAAATAAATTAGCAAGCGCAAGATGACAGTCACACATAACTCATGGGCATATTTTCAATTAGCTTCTGGTGTTGAGCGATTCAAAGACCTGCCATTGTACGTTAAATATGTCACTAGCATTGCAGCAGCAGCCACATCTCAAGAAAATGATGGCGTGCTCAGGCTTATTTCATATGGCATCGAATTGGGATAGTGCACTTGGGGTATAGCAGACGTGAAGGTAAATAGACAACGGCAGACATCAAGCAAGGAAAAAGAAAACCGCTAAACAAGAAACAGAGAGAATGGAGACTGCAAACACCATTCACGGCTGCAAACAGAGAAGGAAGAACGCTAACCGCTTATCAGATTGGTTCAGTATACAACGTGACATAGATACTCATATATTAAAAAAGCTGAAGTACTAGCCCCTTGAATAGATATTAAAAACTGAATTTTGTTCAAGATTCCTCTCATTTGTTGAGATCCGAAGTACAAACTCTGAAGATTTGTTTGTAATAGCAGTTTTACCAATTCAACAATAGTAGTTTCAGCAATAGATTCTAATAATGTGGTTGTTACAAGCTTTTATGCTTTTGCTCTTGTTGAGGCACAACAGGCTCAAGATAGTGTTTAATAAGTTCTAAATCACATTACATTTTACTAATACAAATACAAAATCAATTACTGCTACATAATAATTCAAAAGCTTACTCCACATTTTGAGATTGATAACTACTACTACAAAGTTAATAACACTAGATCACATAACATTTTACTAATAGAAAATTAATTATCATTCCAACAATTAAACATAATATGTTCTTTTTTTTAGCCTTCGAGTAGCATCTTCGCATTTGACAATTTTATCGAGCAATCCTACTAGAATGCTCCTGTGCTTGTCTTTGTTCGTTCTTTTAACTCCATATCATTGAGCTGTAAGAATAATCTTGTGCAATATCTTGAAAAAAATCACAATCATTGGAACAAAATTTAGCCTGCAAGAAAAACGTGTCATTACAATTTGTTTATAATGCTAAAACAAAAGAAACATGAAATAAAAATATTTAGTCTTTATGAGTAGCAGTTGCATGCCATCAGTGACTAGAAGTATGCAATGGAAAAAAGACATTCAACACATTGAAAAAATCGTAAGATGTTTGAGATATAAAAATCAAGAAATATTAAAGGCTAAGAATAGTGCAAAAATAAAAAAAAAGAACAGATCCGAGGGCTTCGGATGCCACACCAGAAACAACTTTGCTGTTGAAAATGGAAGCGAGGTTGTAGGATCTGGAATGACACCAAGAGGGGGG
>LTAE01007748.1:0-17178 GCA_001647135.1 Pontederia paniculata | reverse complement strand
ATGGACATGGAGACTTGGCCAGAGAGAGGCCCACATCGGCACCGAGGGGATAATCCGAATCTTCTTGCATTGTTAAAGGCTCACATTGATTGATATTGAATGTTTCATATAAGACAAGATAAATAGAGAATGATATTGATGATGGCTTAAGTATATTGAAAGGAAAGTATATGGACGTCGCCAGTTGAGACATGAATTGCTACTTTTGTCATCTATGGATTATTGAGATTGAAAGATAAGAAATTGTTCCTATTGATATATTGAAAATTACTATTGGATATTGATATTGAAAGGTAAAGCTAAAGGTCAAAGGTAAATGACGACCTATTGGGATATTGTTAATTGTTATAGCTTATTGTCAACAAATATTTTCTTTACATATTGATTTTCTTATTTATGATCATTTACATACTGAGTGTCAAAATTCACGGGAGGTTCATTTCCCTTACAAATTCAATTTTGTAGGCAAATATGTTCATATAGATGGTGATGACGCAGTGATAGCGTGATGATGTTCGTGATGGATGGCTTGCACATGACATAGGTCATGGTCATAAATTGAGGATTGACTTCCGTATTGACATGTACTTAGTATTGACCAGTGGATTGGTCAAATGAAAGTCACTAATGTATGACGGTAACATCTCCAAAGTCAAGATTTTTGACAGGTGACAAAGTTTGATTTTGTGGGCGTTGCAGAAATAGTCTTACTCTTCCATGATTTTGTTCAGTGGTGATAGGGAGACTGGTCAATGCACAGCACAGCAAGAAAAGATGGAGCTTTGCATCGCCATGCACGGTACAAAGCTAATGGTAGTATCATGTGCTCCTAAAGGAAACATCCAAATCGAGTTGCGACGCCCCGTGACGCCTCCCAATGACAACACCACCCTGACAGCGGCCACATGAAGCAGTAGCAGCAGCACCCTCACATGTCCTTGTTCTCTTGCACCTGTGCGCTCTGCTCTGCTCTGCTCTCTCTCATGGCCATCACAAGTCTCCGGGAGCTCTCTTCCTCCTCCTCTTCTCCCCAATCATAAAGCGTCACAGACCTCATCCGGTCGAAACTTTTTGCTTCTCCTCACGCTCCTCCCACACCACAGCTCCATGAATCCGCTTCTGCTCCTCGTCTGCACAGCGCTCTGCGTCGCCTCCCTGCGCGCAGAAGCCCTCCCGAAGCCCGTCTCCAACATCACCGTGCTCGGCTCAGTCTACTGCGACGCCTGCTCCAACAACACCTTCTCCAAGCACAGCTACTTCCTCAAAGGTAATGTATATGCCATGCAGAGCTCGGAGTATGCTACTTGATCTTAATGCTGATGTCGTCTTCTTCGTTGGGTCGTTCAAGGTGCAAAGGTGCTCGTGGAATGCAAGTTCAAGGTGAACTCCGCCTCCAAGGAGGAGATGTCCATCACGGCGGAGCGGACGACCGACAGGTTCGGCGTCTACAAGCTGGAGGTCCCGGCCGTGGACGGCTTCGAGTGCAGGCAGGGCCGGGAGGTCAAGTCCATGTGCCGGGCCACCCTCATGAGGAGCTCGTCCGTCCGCTGCGACGTCGCTGCCCTGCGCAGCTCCGCCGAGCACGTCGCCGTCAAGTCCAGGGAGGGCGCCGCCTGCTACTTCAACCTGAACGCGCTGAGCTACAAGCCCGCCAGGCGGAACGCGGTGCAGTGCGGGACCGCCGCGACGCAAGCGACAACTCCTCCCAGCGGCGCTTGGAGCAGCGGCGCCGACGGGGCTTCACTGTTCTTTTGGCCCATCTTCCCGCCGTTCGGGCTGCCGTGGTCGAGCCTGCCGTTCCCGTTCTTGCTCCCGCCATCCCTCCCGTTCCCGTTTCCGCACGTCCCGCTCCCGGACCCGTCGTCTCTGCCCTTCTCCATTCCGTCGTGGCTCCTCCCGTTCCTGAAGCCGCCGTACTTCCCGTGCCCTCTGGCGTCGCCGCGGCCGGACACGCCTTCTCCTCCTGCTGCTCGCTAAGAGCTAAACTATGAGAGCGCCTTGCTCTTGACATCCATCAGTCTTCAATTCCTTGTGCTATTAATTTGTCAGTAACCACTGCTTATTGAGCTTTTTAACTCTTAGCTAGCCATGTACTAGTTGAGCTTTTGTATGCATCAGATTTTGCTATATAGTAATTTCTAGATTCTAACTTATTGTGCTAGCTTCATACTAAACAAAAAAAAAGAATTGTAGTGTGGGATAGATTGAAGATCAGCATACTTTGAAATAAAAGAAAAAATCACTATTACATTATAATTTCTTTTTACAAATATGATATGCTACATTTGATAAACCCAAAGAATGATATAAGCTCCACAACCTCTTATAATAATAAATATATGAATATGGCATACCTTTTTTTTTTCTTGGATGAAGAATATAACATACTATTTTGAGTTGAGTATTTGTATTTCCTCACAAGGAAAATAATATGCTAAAAAAAATATTAGTCGGTTGAGCTTTGTATCAAATAAGTGAATAAGTTAGATTTAAATATTTTTTTTGAATAGATATGTCGAGGATAACATGTCACATGTTACTCAACCCCCTTGATGCATAGCAATTGACTACTCGATTGGCTTAGAAGAGAAGAAAAAAACTTTTACCAGCAAATATTTTAATGCAAATATTTGAAAGAATAATGCACATTTTGTTCATCATTAGTAATTTCCGGCGAAGTAAGCAATGATCTTTTTGGATCCGCGTGACTAAATTGAAAAATGTTTAAAAAGATCTGCAAGAAAGATATCATTCTTCATGATCTACATGAAAGACAACTGCACTGAGAATATCCTTTTAATTAGGACAAATTTAATTTGATGAAAACTTTTGAATGTAATCTGAATGATACTGAATATAGATTACATTTTGGAACTATTTAAATACTCAAGTTATAATAAAGAAATATTTTTTAGAACTATGCCAAATTTAGCCAACTCTTACACAAGGAAAAAACAATTTTGATGCAAAAGTACGAGGCCCACTGGAACGCAATTATAAAAGTGACTGATTGGTAGGTGGTAAATAATTTATTTTTGTTTAAATTGATTTTTTTTATATGTAAAAAAATTAGTGGGGACAATACTCAAACCAGAAAATTAAAAATTAGAAAAGTAGGTATATTTCGATTTTTTATTTCCAAACGTAAAATTCTTTAAACTCACGAAGGTTCCTCTCTTCACATCTATCTCCGCTCCGCCCTAAACAAGATCGATTGCTGATAAATCTATTTTTCTCTCATTTGCATCTTATTTTATTTCTTTTGTTCATTCAAACCAATGTTCATAGTGAAAAGTAAATCCCTCTGTGATTTGGTCATGGTTTATACTTTTTGGGTTTACAGATTTTTTCCCTGTTTTTTTTTTCTCTTTTGATATTTTGGCTTGTATGAAGTGTAGAGAACATGATTCATATGTCTGCCCATTGTTTATGAGTATCACACATATATCAAGTTTATAAGCAAGAACATGTGTGAGAGTTGGTTTAATGCTTGTAACATGCATGATTTGTGTTGCTAACTTGATTACTTTTACTGCTATGTCTCAACTGTAAGATGCCAATGTTGATGTGAATGTGTAAGCACCCGTTCATTACTTAAACTTGTTTCATGATAAATGCAGATAATGTTTGTGAACTTTAAGATCAGGTAGTCATTCAGTAGCTTGGTGTTGTTCTTAAACTAGAGAGGACTAGATCAGTAAGAATGGCGATAACTAAACGAGCTACTGGCAGATATATATTGCTTAGTTGAGCTTTGGATGGATCAAGATTCTGAATGAGTTATGGAATAAAAAAGAAAATTTGCAAGGGCAGTTTTTACTTAGTTATTCTTTGTTTGAATTTTTTTTAGATATGAACTTTACTTGATCTAGTATCAGATGTAGAATTGTATGTCATTACAACATGACCCCATTCAATTTGTATAAATATGATTGATTATCTCTGTTTACGGATATCTTTTGGTTACAAATCTCTGACATGTTTTATTCTTCTATAAAACCATTCTTCAATTTTCCTTGCATCATTCGTATGGTACAGCATCAGGAAAACTAAAATGGTTTGTCAGTCATTTCCCTCTTGAAAGTAGAACAAAACCAAACTATGCCCGAATTAAGTTCTCTGATTGTAAATATTCCATTAGTTCTTAATGTAGCTAATTTTAGTTTTATCCTTCTTAGTTATGCTGTTCTTACTTGAGAATTAAATGCATGCTTGTCTAGCAACACAATGAGTCGCCCACCAACACTACCACAGAAGAAGCTTCATCCTGGCTCCGAAGCTCAGTTGTTGAAAGTTGAACTGGAGCAGAAGCTCTACGATTTGATTTTGAGCACAGAGAAAACATGGGAATGCTGACAGCCGGCTTGAACATTGGGAGTGAATACAACCATCCTTAATAATGCCCTCAAATCACTGTTAGCTAAGAACCTCATAAATCAGGTCATCAATGTCCAAAACAAAACAAAGCAAAAATAAAATGCGACATGGGCATAGAGATCGAGCCATCTTATAAGTTGACAGGCGATTTATGGTATTCGGGGGGAAAACTTGATAGTTGATTCTGACTCTATTGATACATTGAGGAGCTAGTGTTTGATGCATATAGAGCAATACCAGGTATAGATTTACACAAATTTATCATTGGCCCAGGACTTTCCAAAAAATAGCACAGTTTACAGCAGACAGAAAATGCACATCAACTGGCAACTCAACTTCTGTCAAAGAAAAAGAAGAGTAAAACTTGATCCTCCCAAGTGTTTTCCTTCTGTATATTGGTTGAATGACAGTTCTGCTGTCTATTCAGGAGACTTTGGTTACAGAACAAAGTGCAGTTAATATCTAAGAACACATCTACAATGAACACTACTATTTGTCCACGAGATCATCACAAGCTAAAGCTTTAAATTCTTGCATGTATTTCTTTTCTGTCAAGAAAGACGTTTTTGTGATTGTCACCAATGTGTTAGTCCACATGATTCATATTACATTCTGAACTCAGATTTCTACCCTCAGCCTTTGATATTGCTGAAGTTGTCAAATGTCTCACTGCTGTTTCTGTGCACCCATGATAATTTTTTTTACATATCTATGACGTCCATGATCACATGAGGTTGATTCTAGTCGAAGATGTAAGAACGATACAGTATTCTTCTTTTCGATCAGTGACTTGTTCCTATTAGATATAGACAGAAAAAGCAGATATGTGTTTGATTCAGTCTCTATTCATAGAATTTGTTGTTCTCCGAGCAGACTTATGCTGCCTTGTGTGGTTCAGTATTATGCCAATCATGATTTTAGTGACTAATGCATAGAAAAGTTCCCTTTTTGAATTGCTTGGAGGTCGGGCCAAAAAGGAGTCCCCCCTCCTTCCTGCCAATGCCATCAGTCTGCAACTTTTTTTGGGGGTGATAAACTTCTCTGCAATTTTGGTCTGTGTTGATCATACTTTGCAATGCTTGTACATGAATACATCATCATGATTCATGACATTATGCTATTTAGAGCTATTGTTCAACTTCTTTTCATAGTCCTTTTTTTGGTGTTTAGATCCATGATATGATATGACTAATTTAGTCTTCGGATGAAAACGAAAATGATAATTTTTTATTAAATTAGAAATTTCAAAAATTAAATCAAAACTATTAATTTTTGTCGACCATAAATCAAATTTGATTTTCTATGGTCCTATGATTTTATTTATATATATGCAGAGAAATGAGTAAGAGAAAGATGTCAAGTTTATTATCTTCAAAAATGAAGATTTCGGAATTCGAACTTGCTGAAGTTAGAAATGTACAAACTGCTCATTGGTCTAGTTAGCAGGGTTTGATAATCCAACAAAAAGACCTTGATTTAAGGGTGGAATTTGACAGAAATGTGTTAGGATTCAATGCACCCGCATCAAAGAACAAAACCGCAACAGGATAAAAAGATGTCCTGCAAAAGCAACCTGTCACGATGCCCCGTTGGTCCCTACGCGCCTTATTCTCTCTCTCTCTCCCTTCCCTCCCAAACCTTGTTTAAAATATAAGCTGCCAACTTGCAATCTGACCTTAATTGATGTCTTCTTCGTGTGCCAATCTGAGAGGATTTGTGCCAAGTTGAATGCTACCTTACAAAATTAGCCATTGTTCATATACATATATATATGCATATATGATCACCAGCTCCCTGCCAACTCAATGCCGTTGCGAGAAGAGACACTTTTTTGCAGGTCACCAATGGCTATGTTATAACTGATATTGTTTCTTTTCCCTTTGTTTAATGGTGGGGGATGTTTAGATACATTGAACCTTTATAAAAAGAACAGGTGGTACATGGAGAAGTGTGCATGCATTAAATTTGTCATTTTGTTTATATTATATAATATATTATTTAAGCAAGCATCATATCTTTTTTGAAAATAAATATCATATGTGTGACATGCACATTATGTTACTTCATTGTCATGATATATACGACCTGTCAATTTATGGCATGTTTGTCGACGTAAGCGAAATGCATATTCAATGATCCCTTGGCAGATGCATGAGTGAGGTCTTCAACATATCCGGTGACCTAATGCAAATATAGTCTTCTTTTCCAAGTATCCCTGCAGCACAAAAATATGACAGTGGTGCATTGCATGAATGTTATATCATTGCCTTCGACATCAGTATTAAAATTTCTAAGTTTTCAGTTTCTCTTATCATCTTGTTATCACATGTCATTTTTTTTGTATGATCTTACTTATCTTTATCATCCTAATTATAAATTCTTCTAATATCACTATTATCACAAGCTTGACAATCATACTATGAAAAACAAAACATAATAGTTCAGCTTTAGTTTCTAAAGGAAGAAGGTGTTATTCGAGATTAATGAAGGTTATTAAGTATACTGCAACACATGTGATATAAATTAGTGTCAAACTGATTCGTCAGGGATACATTGGTTTTTCCAATATTGTTAGAAAATCACATGCTAAAGAAGATTAAGCTTTCATGATTGTTTATTCGATCACATACCGACTTAACATAAAGAAGTGGTTGGAACCTTTTTCCATGGCGAATAGTGGATTAGAGATTGCATACAAAGGCTTTTTTTTTCTTGAAAATCAAAGTAATCTCTATTTTTTTTTTTTTTTTGAGGAAGTGGTCTTATTTCGAAATGGAAGTTGGAAAAGTTGATAAATAGATCGAGTTAAGAATTTCTGCAAATAGTTCCGATTCAAATTCCAAAGGTATAATTGGATCCTCTGGCAAAAAAAAAAAAAAAGACTATATCTTGATCCTGTGGTATTAATTAACTCCAAATTACCGCTGTCATGTCTCGCGTCAGACACCAAAGTCGGTGGGGGAAACGTACTTAATTTGATTGAGCTTTGATCGTCATGGTTTGCTAATAATTGTTTGAAGTCCATTTCAAGGTCCACGCTCAGAAAGCATCCCGGGAATTGCATTCCAAGGGGTGTACGAGGTTTATGAGCTAAAAAGACATCATTAGTGCTTCCATTAGGAGTATGTGTATATAGTGTACTCGACAAAACCAAATCCATTAAAGTAATAAAAATGACAATTGAATATGACCGTCATGTCCTCCAAATGCATTGTATCTTGGCATATTGATATCTGCTTTCAACTACCATAATAATAATAATAACAATAATAATAATAAAAAGGAAGGCAAAGGGTCCATCATCCATCCATCTCTCTCCCTTTACTACTAGAATCTTTCTTTCTTGGCCGTTGCACCAATTTATACACAGAGAGGGCAATGCATTCATGGAGACCTTCCACAGTTCCACTCTATATATACATATACATGATACATCACGACATGAGGTTTCACTTGCAAAGCACGTGATCCATCAACAGCCGTCCGGCGCCATGATAAATACGTACGTTGCCCAAACCTGAAGGAAAGAGAGTGAATTAGGGGGGCGGCGCTCTTTGTGTCTTCCCTTCTTGTACGTGCACATCAGCTACTCTTCTGTTTACTTTTGTTGTTTCAAAGAGAGAGAGAGAGAGAGAGAGAGAGAGAGAGAGAGAGAGAGAGAGATGGATGCTAATGCTACATTATTGCTGGTGATGCTGGCGCTGCTTCTGCTGCTGCTTCCGTTGATGTTGCCTCCTTTGCCAGCGCCGCCACCGGTGCTTTTGCTGCTCCCAGTTATCATGATCCTCCTCCTGGCGTCGCTTGCTTTCAGTTCAAACAACAACAACGCCCCAGCTGACTACCCTTAATTTGTAAAATTTCTCTCTCTCTCTCTCTCTCTCTCTCTCTCTCTCTCTCTCCCCCCTCAATTTTGGCCGTTGAGCTATATGTCGACCATGTCCAACATCTGAAAACGAACTGTGAGTTAGGTTGCACCTTGTTTTTGTAACACCAGCACATGTAACGTAACTAAGTTAAACCAGATGGGGAGTATTTTAGTGTGTTATACCAAGCAAAAGTGAGGTGTAAACACTCTTCTTGGGTTTTTCCTTTCTGGTAGTTCCCTTGTCAAACAATTCTACATAATGATTTTTTTTCCTCCCTTCGCTTTCATTTTTGCCCCATCTTTAGCTTAAAAGTTAAAACCCACCGAACGTCATAAAATCTCATTGATATCCCAGTCAGCATTGACAAAGTTTTGCCGAATCGACAACCAAAGAACTGAAAACTACGATCTTTACGTTACAAGATATATAGATAGATCATTCTGCAATAGCAGATAATTCTGCATTTAGCGGTGCTGCGAGAGGGTTGTTTTGTTGAAAGCATAACTTGCTCGTTTGGACTACTTTTTTTAATCATAAACTCTGCAGACGAAAGTTCAATTTGCTTGCTTTGTTTAAAGCAAGCGAACTTTTATGTGCCAGAAAGGCCTTTGATCAAAAGCAACCAACCTTTCATGATTGAGCACCGTATTGTTTCCTTCCATAATGACCGAGTGCACGAGGAGAGAAGAAAAAATGAGTATTACCAAGCATACTGTTGATGATAAGATGCACGATATGAAAGTACGTAACATAAAGGTAAAATGCTAATATCATATAAGCTTCTATTTTCCTTCTACAATTTCCTCATCTATATATTTCCACTCTCGTCTTTGAGAACAAAGATTACAACAAGCGAGCAGCTGGCATAAAAAAGAGCCGCAAGTCTTCCGGGCTTATTAATGGCAATGCACTTGATAACTGCAGACGCACATGACGAAGAGATGGATATTATTGAGAAAGAATGATGTGCGCATCTACCCTTGTGGTTGTGAATGTGGTGATGCTTGCTGTTGGGTGGTGGGACTAGGAAACCAGCAGTACAGGAGTAGGCCAGCAACAAGTACCATAGCACCAGTGACAAAGCCTGCGGGGAGTGTCGAAGCGACCCCAATGTACGGCAAAGGCAAGGTGAATGCATAAATTGAGAGCGGAACTGCAAGAAATCATTGCAAAATTCGACAACATGTTATTGTTAGTTATCATCTCGCCATCCCAACCGGAAAAAAAGTAAAATTATCAATTCCATGAGTCAGTCATCCTCTTCTTACTTTGAAATGCACAAGCACTAATAACTCCATTACTTTGACATGCAATAATGACAATGGAAAGAAATGATTACTCTTCTAGTGCCCTAGGATTATAAAGATATATTGCATTTGATAGTTCTAATATTTACACCAAGCTTTGCAAGTGAGTCAAGGACTCAAGGTTAAATGAACATATAAATTAATAATTAATTAGTCATACTCTGAACTGCTTTAACACAAGTTGCTGTTTCTTAACGAAGACAGGTAGAATTTGAGATGTCTCATGTTAGATTGGTCACCAGGGGATAAGAGCATATAAATTCTCGTTCAACAGTTCGATTAGATTTTGCTACATTGTAGGGTAATATTAATAGCAGTAATAAGATGACATTCTAGTTTTGTTTACGAAAAAATATCATGGCCTAACTGATTGTTTGAGCATATCTGGCTATGATGATGTGATAATGAATCATGTCTTATAGAATCAACTAAGAAGTAGTTTCTTTGCATGGAGACTACCAATATGGTCTCCAACAATGTTGTGGCTGAAAGATCCTTCACAAGTGCATATGAAAAAATAATTTAAATGAAAGAAACACAAATATTGGGAAGGATCTCATTTATTGTTTTAACAGAATCTTATTTTGATACCCAGCCTTCAAATGTGGCATAAAGAGGAGATGAAAGAAAGACAAAACTAGCAAATGGTCAGTCTGCTTCCACTATCAAGTTATTCTAATTGCATCTTATTATTTCTCTGCAGAATAGAAGGATTATTTTTAATATGAACTGCCACAAGTACTTCAATAGAAGAGCTAGTCATCACGATTGAAAAAGAACATTATTACGTTTTTTCTCTCTCAAGCATCATGTTAGAGTTTCCTGTGCTAGCAACACATTGTGTTTGACTAAGATTGCTTTCCTGCCATTGAACAAAGCAAGCAACCATCTGCTTGTAATGCATACTGGCCCACGGTAGGACTTTAGTTCTTAACTTGTCTCAAAAGTTGAGCTCTAATAGCTCAAATGAAAAAAAGAAAGTCATTACTGACAAGAAAAGAAAATGTAACTGTCATCCAAATTTCTTCAATTTGATGTGGCAGTATATAGTGTGTTCATTTCATGCCCATCAATAATCTTATACAGACTTGATTCAAGTATTGGATATAAGTATGTGTTATATGGTCATAAAACTAGTTTCAGGGGACAAAACGTTAGCTGTGCTTGTATGCATGAACAAACATACAGATGCACAAGCTGGTACTAATTTCCAGCAGACGAGTGTTGGAAAAAACACGAAGGACTCTTATCAAAAACTTGTACATCACATAGTAAAGTACAGATTGTAGATACACACCCCATAAACAACTTGACCAGCTTAATTTGAAAATAAAAAAATTGGTTAAACCATGTCAATAATTCACATATGAATGATGTTTGCATTTTTTGGCATTTAAAGCATGGATAACATGTCCCCTAAACACGTGGATGACATGTCCCCTAAAAAAAACGTGGATGACAAGTCCATTACACGAGAACTCTGATATAATATTGCCATGAAAGTATTAGAAGTGTTGAACACTGAAGAACATACGTAAGAAGAAAACTTTAGAAGCAACACAGCTAAAATTGAACAGAAGATGGAAAGTGAAATAGGATAAGGGGCAACGAAATATGCATTTAAGTGCTGGGGAAAGATTTTGCAAACAAAGTGAATGAATAGGTTGTGCTGAAAGTACCTGAAAAAGTGGACGCAAGGCAAGAAACTACAGCTGAAGATATTTTCAAAAGATGTAATAATGAAATGTTAAATGCCATGTTAACCAGCACAAAGAGTACCGGTAGAATTGGTGCACCATCACAACCTGCAAAGAATATCAGAATATCTTTAGGAGATTCTCATCAAAAGCTGATTGCAAAAATCGATCTTATCGTTCCAAAATTCAAGAGTACAGTGAATTTGATAGAAATGTATCTTAGGTTCTAGTTAAGTAATAGTTATGAGATTTTGCAGGAACAATATTATATCACTTATGACAATAATAACATTGGTTTATTCAGAGATGGGCCAACATGTATGTTGAAAACAAAACTTTCGTATGATATAAATATTACATATATATATATAGTCAGTTAGTTAGTCTATGATAATAACTCAAGTCCTCTCTTTGGGATTGACCAATACCAAAAGTGATTATCATGCACAGATTGGCATAAAATGCACAAAGGAAGAAATCCTCAGAAAGAATGTGACCCCTTAAAGTTCTGAAGTACAGGTATTTCATCAGAGAAGAAAGAAGACTGATCAGTCCATGTTGGAGTATAGAGGTTAAGTAACAGTTTTTTTCCCTCATAATTACTGCAATGATACTGTTTCTATGTTCAATCCCATTAACTTAGCAATAACTCTGGCATACCCAAATTCAATCTGAATAGGAAGATTAAGAGAAGAGATAAGGAGTAGAGTATGACACTGAAGAAAAAACTAAAAACGTTGAAACAACTAAGCCAGCCGTGGACTTATTTGGACATTATACTTTTGCATAAAAAGCTACACAATTAAGAGAATTTTAGAAAATTAAGATACTGAAATGTAAAAGAAAATCAAGATATTTCATCATGTCATACCAGTTGATAACGTTCCTATATTTAGAAAGCAGGCAGCTCCATCTTTGATATACATTGGAAGTTGACTAAATGGAACTCCCCACAATTTTGACAAAAATGGCATTAGAAGGCATATAAAGAGTGCCTGCAATCATATTATTTAGAAAGAAATAATATTAGATAGCTCACTTAGAGATTGAGTTCATCCTTCAAAGAAAGGTCGAGAGTAACTCTACTTTGTCTTACTTGGAAAGCAGATCCAAATGAGTTCACAACAAACAGATCAACTGATCCTCCCTGTAGCAGGTAGGAGTATTTATGGATCAATATTTTATATTGAAAAAGTTACTTCCATCGTAAAATAACTATAAGTATAAATAACATCCAAAGTAAACATATCCCAAAGAAGCGGTGTAGATGCTAAATTTCTAGACAACCATACCTTTAGTTTCTTGGAAGCATCTAAAAAAATGACCTCCTGCAAATTTTAACTGTCAGTACAAAATCATCATATCAATAAATTCACTATATCCAATTACCAAGCCTGAGTACCTTTAAAACTGTGTCAGCAGCCTGAAATAAAAATGAAGTTATCATAACAAGTGGCCAAAACATCCCAGTACCTTTCATTGATACACTTGCACCAGATCCGCTGCAGAAGTCAAAGTGGAAAATTCATTGATGTAATTTATCCAACAAAAGTTAAGTTATAACAATAGTTTAGACTTTGCAACAAAAGATAAACACGAACAGCAGTGGACCCTTTCGTGAGTCCACTGTCGCGCTTTCCTAGTTGTCTGACAGATCAATCACTCTTGGTCGACTATAGCAGAGTCATCTCAGCAGCTTCAATCACCACCCGTGATTTAAATTTGGAGACCGAAGATCATACCTATGGTTATCCGATCCATCTGATATCACGGAACTCACAGTTGGATTTAAAGCAAAAGCGTCATCCTCAGAGTTTCGTATTACAATTTTGAGGGTAACTGTGCATAGGGGACCAGCCACATGGACTAATGGTGGAAAAATATAATACAACAAATCTAACTCAAACAATTCAACCAAAAATTGATTCTTCAAACATTAGTAACCTGGGCAATGGAAAATACCTAGCAACGGTAATTATTACTCCAATAGACACGAGAAAGCACCCTAATAGCTGGTTGTATCGATATCTTCTACCAAGAAACATCATCGATAAGAGCAGCTGCCAAACAAGAAATGTCTGCAATAGAAATTATCAACATGTTACAGAATTTGGGTTGTTTCTTCAAAGTTATGTGCTGTTTATTCAGATACCTGGGATAATATTGGAATAGATGCACCTGATAGAACAGCTACTCTAGCAAAGGAAAATATAAAAACACATCCATGAGTATGCCATAAACACGTAATTATTTATCAAGTGAAGAACAAATTGACGAGCTTCAGGAAGAAAAAGGATAACATTCTGAAAGTAATAAGACCTGATAAAGCACACGCTCATATATAGAATAAAAATGCTTAATGGTTTATTAACACATTTCGTAAAATATCAGGAAGTCAAAAACTGAAACTTGGATGAGATATGCATCTAGAATTGTACATGACAGCCAAAATTTTGGTAAGAGTTTTTAGCCCTTGCTCTTGCAACATTTTATGGATGGTCGTTATTCATTTTGTGGGTTTTTACAATTATAGTTTATGGATTGAAATAATTGATTCCCATTGAAAATCATTACTGTTATTTACTTTGTGGGAGGAACTCTAACTGAAATAATTACATCCTCCTCAGAGCTACAAAAGTTTTGTTATCTAAAGTCTAAACCCTCAAGAGAAAGCTAATTGTAAGATCTAATTTAATTTAAGTTATAATTACGAATGACAAGTACACAAACAAACTCCAGTTGTCATTGTGAATAATTTCATATCATATGAGCAAAAACCAATTTTCTATTATATCTCTTGGTATGTTTATATGCAATATATCACAAAGAATAGTACAATACATTACCTCCAGCTGCCATTCCCGATGCTGCTCCAAGTGCCTCCAAAAGTCCAACAGCCATAAAGGCAGTTTTCGGTAGAGAAAGCATTTCATCTGTAATAATGCCAGCATGATATCGCATGTAGAGAATAGAGAAGTAAACCAGCACATACCTGTTGAGTTAAAAAATATATTTAGCTGAGTGATGCAATAATATCAAAGATTAAGAAAATGACAAGACTCTTTACTCTTTCTAGAAAAATATTGTTCGTACAATGATATTCACTCTGCATGATAATCTCACATATTATACTCACCATTTTATGTGACATAACTTAGGTTTAAAATACGAGTTTTTTATGTTGTGACAAAAGTACATTTACCAATTAAAGTATTCAAAAGGAGTTTTCAACTTCACATGTTCATTTGATGAATTAGTAAAACTTCTACATGGGAGTAATTTTCATGAATATAGTCTCCTAATTTTGCTTGAAACTCACTTTAGTCTCGAACTTTAGTTTATAACAAATTAATCCTTTAATTGTGCAACTTGTTTATCAAGGGTCCCTTTCACCTAAGATGGTTCGCAAAAATTCATATCTAACCTGATATATAAATCCGGACAGAATTAGGTCTGAATTTTTCTCGATTGGACAATTTAATCCAATCATTTGGCATTAAATTTATTTGAGTTATTTTGATTCATTAAATTACTATTTTACCCTTTTAATAAAAAAATATCCTATCTCTCTCCTCTCTACGCTCTCTCTTTCACTCTCCTCTCTCACACTTCTCTTCTCTCTCTCTCTCTCTTCTCTCTCCCACTCTCACCTCTCTCCCATTGTTCTCGGTCTCACCTCTCTCTCTCTCACCGTTCTCGCCTGCTCTCACCTCTCTCTCCCTCGCTCGCCTACGCATGCAAGCGAGAACGTGAGAGAGGTGAGAGCGGGAGAGAGAATAGAAGCATGAGAGAGGAGAGTGAAAGAGAGAGAGCGTAGAGAGAGATAGGATATTTTTTTAATTAGAAGGGTAAAATAGTAATCTAATAAATCAAAACAACTTCAATAAATTTAACACCAGATGATTGGACTAAATTGTCCAATCGAGAAAAGTTCAAATATAGTTCTGCCCGATTTTATATATCACAGTTAGATCTGAATTTTTGCAATAATTCGAGGGAGGTTATGGAAATAACATTATTTTTTTTGAATAATTTCCTAACTTTGCTCAGTACCCATTTTGATCTTCTAACTTCAACAAAAGTTTCTTTTGTTTAAGAATATCGATTTGCAATTTTCTATCCACGTGAAAATGTGGAAACTTATATTCCTTGTGTCTATGTTATTATATGTATTCTAGAGAACAATGTGGACACAAGGAATATTGTAGTTTTCATCTCCTACAAAAGTAAATTATTTTGTATAAATTTTACCAAAAGAAGAAAGGTCAACAACCATTAAAGTTAAGGAACTTGATCATGTCGGGAGGAAAATGCATGTGCTGGTAAAATTTGATGGTTGTTGACCTCCCTTCTTCTAGTGAAATTTGTAAAAATCAATTTACTCTTACAGGAGATGATAACTAACAATATTCCTTGTATCCACGTTAACGTAGACACAAGGAATATTAGTTTCCACATTCTCACGAGGACAGAAAATCGATATTCTTGGACATAAGGGATCTTCGATGAACGAATTGTAAAGTTGAGGGACCATTCAATTATAAATTAAAGTTAGGGGACAAAATGAAAATTGAGTAAAATTAGAGGATTATTCAAATATATATATTTGAATTTCATGAATATTTTTTTTCTTAAGTGGCTTTACCACGTGGAGAGAACCCAAAAAACCTACTATATAAGAAAATAAAGTTAGGGACTATTCACATAAACTACTCTCTACATGGCTTTTGCAACATACCTGCTTCAAGAAGATTAGAAGAAAGTTCTTTGTTTCTTAGGACAGATATATCTGATTATAGTGTTCATTCACTTTGATATGTTACTAGTAGATAAGACTAGAAAAGTATGCCTAACAGCCATTGTGAATGTTGATTTTTAGGTTTACATTTAACCCACCAAAAAGTACCATACACTATGTCATCTGCAAAGGAAACTTCAGTTGTCCTATGGAGTAGATATATCATATGGGATATTGTTTCCTGTCATTTTTTGCCTATCTCAAATGCAAGTATCTCATACCTCTTTAATATTATAAGAGAACCATTTTTTTTTCGGTGTTAAATCTGCTAGCAAGAAGTTCAATGAACTCAGGGTGGGAGCACTATCTCCCATTGTGACGCTTTCAAATTTCGATGGCATAATTTTCTGTTATGAGTGTTGGTCAGGTGCTCTTTGTAAGCACCCTTAAGAAACCTGGTTTACACAACCATGTGGGGCTGGAGTTAATAGGTTAAATCCGAATCAACAAACTATCTGTTTTAGAATTAACCTAATCCGTCGATTTATTCATATCCACAGTGGATCCTGGCGGTCAAAAGCTGCAATATTCTAACATTCTTCCCCTATGCAACTTATAATAACTTCTTGGGTATCGCTTTTCCTCCCTCTGCGATAAGTCCAGTTGTCACTCATTCTCGAGAGTGAATTACTGAAATCATATTTAAACAGTCTATCGCGAATTGAATTTCTTATTTAGTCGTCCATAAGAGCTCAAATTCAATTGGTAATCCAATTGCTAATTAAACAAAAAGGTGATCTAGATCCAATTGCTAATTCAATTAAGCAATCCAATCACCAATCAAATAGATCATTGCGCATCAGTCAGACGTCTTTGTAGAATTCTTCTATTTGAGTTAGCACTCAGCATGGAAGTAGGACACTAACATGCTATCCAAAATAATAATGTCATTATTCTGTCATCCATTTGTTCGTCCAAAATGGTTGCGCTGACCCCCTAAAAACTGAAAAGGCACGACGCACTGGGATTTTGGTTCCACGAGCGATGCGACAAGCCAACCGGAGGAACCCGACAAAGCCATTGATGTGACGCGTGACGCCCTCGTCGATCCGCCTGTCAACACCGCTAAAAAGAAGAAGAAACTTTTACCCAATAAAAAGAAGAAGACCAAACGCAACGGGGACCCGCGCAGC
>LTAE01007747.1:0-22082 GCA_001647135.1 Pontederia paniculata | reverse complement strand
CAGATCTAGTTTAGATTTGATTTAGTTGTGAGATTTTATTTTTAATTTTGTATATCCTTATATAAATACACAGTATGAGAAATAAAAAATCATGAAACTTTATTATTCTTTCTATCGAAGTTTTCAACATGGTATCAGAGCTAGAGGTCCCGAGTTCGAACCTCGGCATTGCTCGTATTAAAAATTAATTTCCTCCCTTAGTTATTCACGTGTTGGAGTTTGGGCTGGACCAAAGTTGTCAGCGGCCCACACGTGAGGGGGAGTGTTAAGAATATAAATATAAAGATGTTGCTCTTCCTATCGGCTTAAGCTTTTAGGATTGTTGGTAGCAGATCAAATTTAACATTTGTCTTACTATATTTTTTAAACTTAATAAACTTCAAATTTGCTAGTTATGAGTGTGTTGTTTTTGTTGCTTCATTGACATATTAATATAATACAGTAGTTTTGTTTATATTTGGATCTTAGTTAAATGCATACCTTTTATATTGTGAATGCATATTAATTATTTTGTAATTAAATTTATTTGATAAGTAAACTCTACTTATATAATTTTACATCACGAGTTTATACGAAGAAAAATTAATTTACTTAAATTCTCGAATTTAACAACCACATTTAGATTTAGATTTAGAGTTAGCATCATCATGAGGTACCATTTCTCTCAAGAAAATACAATGAGCAAAACTAATTTTGCACCTGAACATACATTAATCATTCTCTCAAAAAAAAATATGTTAATCATTTATTTTACATAGACGCCGAGCTATTCCTACCCCTGTGTTGTCCTGCAAACCCACAAAAATGAACAAGTACTAGTCATTTGGAGAGCCTAACGATATGGAATTGCAGGGTACCGTGAGGTTACTAACTTTTTGTCTTTCGCTTAGAGAGTCAATTCCAATGATATTAAATAATTGTAATAATAAACTAGTTGCATAATGCAAAGTATAAATTAAATTAGAAATAAGATTATAAATGGAAAAAGTAGAAATGGGATAATATCAAATTTAAAATTATGAATTTATTTTACCAAAAAACAATTATTAAAAATTTAGATACAACATAAGACAATATGAAAAATAAAACATCAATTAGTCCATCCTACAGTGGGATATTTGTATCAAATTGTGCTGTGATGAGGTTTCTAGGAGAGAAGATCTATCACTGTCTTCTTTGAAATTTATATATTATACTATATTTTATACCATAGTTTTGCAGAAGAAAAATGCACGTGTATGACACCATAGAAAATAGGATCGATCACAGATTAATCAAGATCATAGCAACAATGTCTTAGACCAAAGTATCAGAACATCATATTGAAGTATCGACCAACTATGTTTTTGTTACCAGAGCATTCATGATTTTATTGATACATCTTAAGACAATTGATCAATGCTATCAATATGTACAATTATGGCTCCAGTGTATTGTTCTAAAGTGAGTGTATGGACTTCGCCTTCTCGATTTGCTTCCTCACTCTGGATAGTGGTTCTTCATATAGCATGCCCGGATCATCAAATTTGGAAGCCATGCTTGGTTCCCCAAGGAATGCAAGGAAGGTATCAGTAACAGAACTGGACAAGGAATGGAGATTGTATCCGCCTTCCAGAAAGAATACGCAGCGCCCCCCACATAGCTCCTTCGCGAGTTGCTTAATGTATGATGCGAGCATGTAGTATGTCCCTGTTGTAAACTGCAGTCCAGCTAATGGATCCAGTGCATGGGCATCATAACTGCAAAGAGAGTGCCATATACAAAAGTGTTTCAGTAAACATTGATGTTCTTTGAAGTGCTCTTTATTTGATACATGAATTTCAATACCTCGCATAACTGCAAAGGAGTTGTGTCTTAGTAATGCTTAAGAAATAGAGTTTATCACTAAAGAAAGTTAATAAAAATATGAATTCAAAGCATCTTTTTCCTCCGAGAAAAAGTAGGTAGTCAAAGCTGCTGGTTGATAAGTTTGGTTTTACTCTATTTTTTTCTTTATAGAATGGTTTTACTCTACCTTTAGGCCTCGTTTGGATGACGGGTTAGGGGCTGATGTGAAGGGTTACTGATGGATAAGTTGAGAAGAGTTATTATAACCCAAGTTTGATTATTTTATTTTTTGATGGTATAAAGATTATGGAAGGTTACAACAACCCTTAAAATCACCACATTTCTATTTCACCAATTTGGTGAAATTGCATGGGTTAGACTTTTTATTTCAAACTTACCCTCCGTCTTATTTACTATTTTAAATTATTTTTCTCATTCTTCTTAATGCACTCAAGCAAAGATCCTAGAGTTTTTGTACGTAGTATGTAAAAGATTGATTCCGGTTGCAATTTATCAATATATAAGCACCATTCCTCAAATTCAAAAGGGTACAAAAGTCTTTTTAATAAAATTATCATTTTTCTATCCATCTCTTAAATTTTTATCCAAACAAAATGTTGGCTATCTTATGTCATCCATTATCATTTATTTTTATCCAAAACATAGGTTAAAATAACCTTCCTTAACCCATAATTTTTCAACCCTTTTTAACCACCTTCAACCTTAGGCTTATAATATAAATAAGTGTGATTTTACTCGGCGTGAATGTTTGTGTCTATAAAAGAAAAAATCTCAAAACATGATTGTGATCAAATGAAGAAAGTAAGAAGAAGAAAATGACTCACCCAGCTGAAACTAGAATTATATCAGGCTTAAACCTCTGAGCACATGGCACAATGACTTCATCAAATACAGCTCTCATAGAATAATCCCCTGAACCTCCTGGCAGTGGCAGGTTAAGGGTTGTTCCTTCGCCGCTGCCTTGGCCGACCTGTTGGATCTTCCCTGTTCCAGGGTAGCTTCCATCCTACATTGAACATATTATGAGAAAATCTTCAGAAAGCAACTCTTATATATCCTTCCCAACTACACAATTTAAATAACCTTCTCAAAATGCATTTACCCAGAAAACTTGTTAAACCTATGTGTGCACATTTTATACTGAGCATGGTTATTTGAAAGAAAGAAGATGAGGAACAGCCGTCGCACAATGGTTAAGTTTCTATTCTAGTGGCTGAGAAATCAAATATTTGTGTCATGGAGACAACCTTACTGAAAATGTGGAGGAAAGTTATGTACATGTGCTTCCTCCAGTTACAATGGCTAGCTAAAGATTTGCCTGTCCTTTGTTTATTTGAAAGCATATATTCTATTGCAATTTCCCATATAAATTTCCACATATGATTCTTTCGAGAAAAAAAATTCCAATATGAATGTTGAAACTTCAACATCAAGCATGTGCTGAAACATAAAGAAAAAGAAAATTATAGAATTGAATCTGACGATTAGTATATCATAAAGCTTTCTTTTTTCTAAATGACAACAGATGAGAACATGCTGTGGGGTATCGGATATGAAAACATACTGGGGATGAAGTCATCATTCATTTAAACACCAACTGAATAATATGCACAGCTATGATCTCTATATTTCAACACTATGAATGTGATGTCATAAATTCTGAACCACTAAGATGACTTGAAACTAGGCTCTCTTATAATTGCAGACTTCCAAAATATTACATTTGAACTCCAGCATGTCAAGAAAATAAGCATGAGATGCAGCAGGAATCATTATCTAATGGAAGCATATAGAGACCTTACTAACCTGATGAGTTGAGATGAAGAATATATCTGGATCGTCATAAAATGCATCACATGTTCCATTACCATGGTGAACATCAAAATCTATAATGAGAACACGCCTTAATCCATGCACGCGTTGAGCATGACGAGCAGCAACAGCAATATTACCGAAGACACAAAAGCCCATAGGACCTTCTGGAACTGCATGATGTCCTGGTGGTCTAATTAACGCAAATCCTACAGGTGGATTTCGGGTGGCTGCTGATGCTGTGACCTATAAACAAACATATATATGTTCTTGGCAAAAGATATCACTGCAAAAACAAGATTTACTGTATCATAAAAATAATAGTAAGAACAAAGCATCAACATTTGAAATGAAAGATAAGTATATTATAGATGCAGAATCCTATTGGTGCCTGAAGCCTATACATGGTAAATGATGAAAATGTAAAAAAAAACCTTCATTCACATATAATATTGTATAGAAAACTACAATACATTAAGCAAGTTGAAATGTCTTTCTTTACCACTTTATCAACCAAGGAAATTCCTGCACCAGCAGCAACAAGAGATTCTTGAAAAGTCTGCGAAAATTGCCAGAAAGAACCTACTTAAGAAATCATTAACTAAAATTGATAATCATGATCATTGTTCAAAATGCACAATTTGATCATTCATATAAAATTTCTATGGGAAAATAATGAAGTAATTTCTGTTGAAAAAGGCATGGCTAAGCTGTACACTTAGGTGAGACAACGAATTTACAAACTTATGCCTTACAAGTAAAAATTAGAGGTTAAAGTCTAGGAATACAGTTCGCTAACAATCTTTAATTGTAGAAAGTTAGAAACAACTAATTAATTGTGGAGAGATGAATATTGATATCAAAACTACTACATCCACCAATCTCCACCATCTTTTTGTTAGTACATAAAATACCAATGTAGATTAAGTTATATTACTGATTCATGTGTAGAACACTAAACACTTCCATCACACTTTATCAAAAGGCATAATGATGCAAATGGAACAAAAATATGAAAAACATAGGGATAATTTATTACAGTTACAGTGGCATATGTTGGTCCAGATCCCTCGATAAAGATGATACCTTCATCAATTGCCTTGGACATAGCCTACATGTAAATATGAGTTTTGCAAAATCAGTGCATGATAGAACTTTATTTCACAATTAAACATCAAAATTTTTAACTGACACAAAGCCACTTACAAGTTTTCTCTCTGTTTTAACTAAAAGCAGATGCTGAAAAATTATGTTCTCTACATTTAGTTACGCAGTTTACCAAGTGAAAGTACCAACCTTAATGTAAATTTGATTTTTTCCATCGAACAACAGCAACAAACAATGAAATGAATGTTTTATACACCATTGCAAATGGGATAGAAAAGTACCTTAAATATAATAGCTCAGGCTAATAGAGGAAACCAAACTATTCAGCAGGTGAAAAGAGAAAAAAGAAGTGTTAAACGTTTTTTTGAGAAAGGTAAGTTTTAAATTGAAGCTGTTAGTATGCCTAATACAGAGTGGGGCATAAATATCAAGCTGACTTGACTTCACTGATAACTGATACCAAGCAATAGATGTCGAGTCACTTACAAAGAAAAGCATTGCACCTATTTCTATTTGATGTGCACCGAATCTGCTGGATGTCTCTATAAGAAAAGGAGTCGAGTTGTTCCCATCTATACTCAATCTAAAAAAACACTAATAACTTTTTTAGGCTCAGGGTGACAGGATAATGATATTCTTTTAATCTTTTTCAATTTTTGGAGCTCAACTAGAAGAGTATATCTGGAATAAAACAATAGGATGGAAGTAGAACATTTTAAACATTTCAAACATCTTGCTCATACATTTGAGAATAAACAATAATGAAGTTATATTTGGACATGTCCATTTAGTCGACAGACCTTCCTCTGCCAAGCAGCTCTCTCTTTTTCTTCTCAAGAAACTAGCAGGTATCTCTCCGACATCAGTGGTTGCATCAGGATTTTAGTATAAGAAAAGTACTAATGAAGGAGATGAGATAATGTTTAAAGCAAAATCAAAGTGTAATGTGAAAGAGCAGAAATTACCCTCTCAAGGCCTGTTACATAAGTTCTTGAATGAACATTTGCAATTTCATCCACAGAAGCAGGTAAGAAATTTTGTATCTCCAGGACATCCAAACCACGGTACTGAAAAGTGGAGAGCATCAGATCGAATACACTTCTACCATTAAGGAACTTATAAATAAGTAAATCATTGAGAAAAATAAGTCACATTGCACTCAATAAGCTACATACAAACTTATGCTTGCATAGAGGATGAATTATAAGAATGAATTGCTTCTTCGATAACCACAAAATAAGTATCAATCTACACAGAAGAAGTAAAAGACTATTCTTGTTGAATGCACTGTGCAACTAAATGTGTACCTACACGGGTTGCATGAGATCATTCCATGGCGGTCTTAGACGAAATGGACACAATCAATTCATGTTGCTAATTTAAAACTACAGGTATAATTTAAAGGGATGCGAGCCAGAAAACAACATAAAGAAACTAACTGATCTAAATTATTTTCTTAGACATTTTGCACACCTTCGAAGTCAGCTGCGATGTTTCAAGCGCATCAACGATTGCAGGCACCCTTTTGTTGGATTCTGGGTGTGATTCCTGGATGAAAAACAAGTTCACATGAAGCAGTTAATACGAATAAGCAGAAAAGGATGATAATTTCCTCACTGAACCAAGGTTTGTTTTATCTCAAGTATGATTACTCATACACTCTCCAATGATAACAACAAGAACATCCAAATCCAGATAATAAAATAGCCCCAAAAAATAGGGAAAGCCTCTGATGTACAAAATTTAAATGATATGAAGATGATCTACACGCCATTTCTTATGCATTTCAACAAATATAGCAAAAAATTGAACATTCAAAAACAGAAGGCATCCATACTACTAAATGATAGTCGAACTAATAAACTGATAGGCAAAATATTACTTGCTCCAGCGTCAAGACCCAACAACATATATCTAACCAAGTGGTTGGCATTGCTAAACAACCATCTAGTCCATACACTGAGCAGCAGACGCATAAAAAACTAAAAAAATGCAACTTTATGAGCCAGTAAGAGGAAAGGGGACTACCTTGTTATGCCCCAAGGCAGGAGCTACAGCGTAGAGGACTTTAGCATCACGATACGGCAATATGGAGGAATCTACACCTGAGTTCTTCTCCGAGCCACCAGAACAGGAACATACGGGTACTCGCGGCCTCGCAAGAAGCTGCCACGACCTGCTCTCAGCAGCCATCACACTCCCATGCGATCTGCAACCCCAGCGCCTCGTCAACCCACAGCAATCTCGTCCAAGCGCTGCACCAAGCATGCTTCCTGTATTCGTCATGCGAATCCATGAAGGGAATCGCTCGATTAGAACTCTTCTGAAGGAGGGTAAACAAAAATTGACGGGGAAAAGGTAGCATTTTTGCGTGTTCTTGCCTACGAGAATGATGGGCGAAGAAGAGAGCGAACGGAGCTCCATCTTCGCGGCGTCGCGCGAGATCCACAAAAGTTTCCAGAGGAAGAAATAACAACATAAGAAGCAGAGGGAAAAATATCCCGACACGAATTGGATGGTAGACAATTTTTTTTAAAATTTCCAACTTAATTAATTACTATTGGGGATACGAGAAGAAAGAGATAAGTTCACATACCAAAAAAAATACAAAATTTACGAAGTTATTTTTAATTGAGCTATGTTCTTATTTTTTTTATAAAAAAGTAATAAATAATTATAAAATATAAAATAACTTAAATTTTAAAATGTTTATATAGAAATTTTTAATATAAAATAGAAAATAAAAAATTTAGAGTCGTCTAAATTTTGTGTAGCTCCATTCTTGAACCCTATTGGAGATCTTCCTAGATTTTTCCTCTCAAACTTGTTGACCGGATAGTGAGATCTCGAATAGAACGAGCGACTTTGTCGCCTCAATTATTCGAGTGATTGTGGTTCACTAGGAGCATATAAGAACGTTAAGATTGAAGGTATTATTGACCTCCGTAATTATATTAAAATAAAATGATAAATATAATTGTATTTGAATTACTCTTCAACTTTTTTTATTTTTTATATACAAACTCTAGATATTTTCTATAAGTTTCGAGAATAATAAATTGTATACTAAATACCTAATGAAAATATAAAATTCTTTCATGTTCAATTATGTTGTATTTATATGGTCATTTGAACTTTAATTAAAAGAGGAAAACAAATCACAAATTCACAATCTAAAGTATTTCAAAATTCTAATGTTACACACTTATCCAGGTGTATAAATGACTAAAACACGTGTATATATATAGATGTATCATTTTAATTTTTGGGAATTTCAAAAGTTACTCCATTAGATAATTTATGTTAATCATGCACTAATGTGCAGTTAGAACTCATTATGAGTGGCTAAACCCATTATCCAATATTTTCTCCCTTCAATAGTATGAAAACAATACATCATTTACTTTTAAATATATATTAAAAATAACCGAAATAAAAGTGGGAAAAAATGAGTAGATAAAAAAATAATCAAAGTAGAGAAGAAAAAGGAGGAACGGTTCTAATGATGATGAGTTGGAGGTGCTGCCATTTTTTTATTATTTTTAATATATAAATAGATGATGTGATATTTATTTTTTATGATGCAGAAGACAGAGAAAGTATATCGAATTATCGTTATGCTTGCAAAATTTTTGTAGTGTCTAGAAAAATCAAAGTTGGAAGACTTTTATAAAAAGAGGCTAAAAGGCAATTTAAATACGATTGCTATAATTGGGGGGATTATATATGAAAAATATTTTAAAATAAAACGGAAATAAAAAAAGTACCCTCCATTTCTTTTCGCTGTTAGACCTCCTCTCACCTTCAACCGACACAAAGGAAATACGATTTAATTAGTATTTTCGATTTCTACGTTACATTATATAATTATAATTTTAATAAAGATGTACATTATTTAATTAAGTGTGATTAAAAATAAATAATTTATTTAAATTTTTATATTTATTTATTTTTATCAATCATAAATTTTAAATTCAATTATTATAAGATATATATCCTACGTAAATGTGATATATTTCTATTACTCTATAATTATTATCATTTTTGTCATATGATGATTATGTAAAATGATAAGCCTATTTGTTTAACTCATCCCTTAAATTTATCAATGCATGGTCGTCAAATTTATTTAAGGATGATCCAAATAATGAGAGGATAAAAGATGATGAGATCAATAAATTTTATGGTAATTGTGATTAGTCTCAATATTTGAAAAGCATATATTAAAATTTTGATTCACCATCAAATTTGAATAATTTGAGGTTATTCTATTTGAATAATTTGAGATTATTTTAAGCCGCACATATAGGATGTATTTGATTTAATGTAATTGACGATAATTAAAATTTTAATTATCGTAAATACGCTTCTCGTATTTAGTTTGATGTAAATGTAACTACATGAAGTAATTGCATTTATTGCATATGAAACTGTGTCGAAAGTGCAATTACCTGTAAATGCATTTACATCAATAAATAAAAATAAGAAAAATAAAATAATAATTTTAAATTTTGCTTATTTTTATTTACTATTTATTCATTAATATATGATAATATTTTATTTTAATTAAATATTTATATCAAATTTTTAACTTCAACCAAACAACGTAATTTATTTTTCAAAATCTCATTTACATCTATCCAAACATAGGAAAAGTAACTATTGTAAATACAAATCATATCAAAATTTCTAACTATAATTATTTATATTTTAAAATTATAATTACGTCAAATCAAATTACGTCGTAAATAATATTTTTGAGTAAAAAAACTTTTACTTACACACTAATCGAATTGTGAGAATTTGCTTATTACAAAAAACAAGCAGGTCGCGAGGCTTTTGAAGAGGCACACAAAACGTATAAAAGCAGCCATCACCATGAGCGCCTTCCGCCGCCATGGCGGGGAACGCCTTCTCCCTCCTCAATCGCCTCATCCAACACGCCGTCCGGCCATCCAAACCCAACGTCAAAATCCCCAGATACCCCTCTCGTCCTCCTCCCGCGGCGTCCGCCATCGTCCGCCACATCCGCGCCGGCGATCTCCGGAGGTCCATGGACGCCCTCGCCTCCGCGACCGCTGCCCTCCACCCCTTCGTCTACGCTCGCCTCCTCGAGCTCTGCGTCTCCCGCCGCGCCATCGTCGAGGCCCGCCGCGTCGAGCTCCACATCATCACCTTCTTCCACCCCTCCCCGCCCCCTACTTTCCTCCTCAACCGCACCATTGAGGCCTTAGCCCGCTGCGGCAGCCTGGCGGACGCTCGCGAGATGTTCGATGAAATGCCTGCCCGGGATGGAGGCACATGGAACACCATCATCGGCGCTTACACCCGTGCGGACTGCCCCAGAGAGGCGATAAGTCTGTTCTGCAGCATGTACGCGTCCGGGATCCGCCCGGTTGATGTCACACTGGCGTCCGCGCTTGGTTGCTGTGGCAACCTTCTTGATTTGTTCCTCGCGAGGCAAATGCATGGCTTAGTCGTCAAGTATGGATATTGGATGAATGTGATTCTAGGGACCACACTTGTTGATGTATATGGGAAGTGTTCTGCAGTGGACGATGCAAGGAGAATATTTGATTCAATTACAAACCCAAACGATGTTTCGTGGAATGTGATTGTCCGTCGGTATCTAGACGCAGGGAAAGCACGAGATTCAGTTCTTATGTTCTTCAGGATGATGGCAGAAGGCATACGGCCAATAAATTTTACCATTTCAACTGCCCTTGTTGCTTGTACGGAGATTTTAGCACTGAAGGAGGGGTGTCAGATTCATGGAAGTACAGTGAAGTCTGGATTTTTCTGGGATCCTATCGTGGCCAATTCTTTAATGACGATGTATGCAAAGTTCGGGAGCTTTGAAGATTCTCGAAAATTGTTTGAGCTGATGTTTAAGGATATTGTTTCGTGGACGACAATGGTGTCAACTTATGCAGCTTGTGGGAGATTCGAAGAAGCAGAAGCTTTATTTTATGAGATGCCTGAAAGAAATTTTGTGTCTTGGAATGCTATGTTAGCTGGTTATGTCCAGTTTTGTTGTTGGGACAAGGCCTTGAATTTATTTCGAAAGATGCAGAATGAGTCTCAAGAGATCAGTCTTGTAACTCTTGGTTTAATGCTGAATGTTTGTGCGGGTGTGTCTGACCTTGAATGGGGAAAACAACTTCATGTATTTGCTTATCGGCATGGTTTCAGTTCAGAACTCTTCTTCAGCAATGCGCTCATTGATATGTATGCTAAAACTGGTTGCTTGAGAAATGCTGAAATTTGGTTTCTTCAAATGCCACAGCGAGACACAATCTCCTGGAACTCTTTGATTTCAGGATATGCACGTTTTGGTAGGAGTGAGGTGGCACTAGCAGCTTTCGCAGAGATGCAGCAGGAGACTGTTCCAAACAAATCCACTTTTAGTGCCTTACTAGTTGCTTGCGCCAATATTTTCATGCTTGAACATGGAAAACAAATACATGCCTACATGATGAGAAATGATTTTACAATGGATATCACACTTAGAGGGGCATTGGTTGACATGTACTCCAAATGCAGGTTGATAGACTATGCAATTAGAATTTTTGAAGAGGTGAGTTCATGGGACATAATTCTTTGCAATTCAATGATCATGGGTTGTGCATATAACAGGAGAGGTGAGTATGGTCTTGAACTTTTTGAAACAATGAGGAAATGTGGCTTTAAAGCAGACAATGTCACTTTCATAGGCATTTTGTTGTCCTGTATTAGTGAGGGATATGTTGATTTGGGTCGAAGATATTTCAATTTAATGAGTGAAGAGTATGGTGTCATACCTCGGATTGAGCACTATGAGTGTATGATTGAACTACTAGGAAAATATGGTTTTATGGTTGAGCTCGAGGAGTTCATTCAGCATATGCCATTTGAACCAACGATCCCCATGTGGATTAGAATCTTTGATTGTTGTCGAGAACATGGAAATAGAAGGCTGGGAGAAATGGCTGCAAAATGCATCAATGCATCTAATCCCGAAGTTCCATTTCGGTTTGAAATCCTGAATGGAATACATATGGATACACAATGATGAAAAAGATAAAGACAAAGCGAAGCCTCTTACAGCATTGATGCAAATGTGTCATTTAATAACTTAAGCCTTGTTCCGATTTAGGATAAAGGAGGGGAAGGAAGGAAAGGTGGAAGGAAGAAAAGTTTTGCTAAGTGGAATGGAGGGGGAAGAGGAAATTAATCTCCATTTTCTTCAGCTAACTAAAATTCTTTTAACCTCAATTTGAAGTTGAATGGAGCAGAAAGTGTGCTCCTTCATTACCTTCCATCCTTTCACCCTTTTTTCCCATTCTTCTTTGTCAAAATGCCATCTTCCCCTTATCCCAGCATGCCCATAATTTGGGATAGACGTTGCATTCAGAGGTAACTCAGTCTAGTCTGGAGTAACCATTTTACATGATTATTTACTCCTCAATGTGGACAGGTTCCATGACCACAACAAACAAAATTTTGAGCATTTTATACAGCGCAATGCTCCTGGCATGGTGTTTTGGCAATTTAGTACAATCAGCAAACAAGAGAACAATGACTTGTAACAAAACCGATGCTTGCCAAATATAGGGTGAAGCATCATTTGGGGTTTGTAAGAAAAAATTATAGAAATTCTTATGGAAAGTTGGTACAAGAGGACTAGAGATGCATCTGTATTAACATGGAGTTGGTTTGTTTGGTGCATGAAGAGAGTTGTGATTGGAGAGATTTTCTTTCAGCAGATGTTTTGAATTGATATCTCCTATATGATGTCTTATCACAACAAATTTCTATTCCGAAGTTAATTTTCTTAGTCTCATCTGATCTTGTTGCAAGATAAAGGTAATGGAGGTTTTGAGGTAGGCTTCTCAAGAATGAAATTCAATTGGTATCAGCATCTTCTAGATGGATTGATTGGAAAACTAGAGGAGTCTCGTGAGGTACCTAGAATTTCATAAGTTTGAAAAAATGGTTGATTGTATTCATGTGAATTGAACTCCCACATGATTGTTTTTAAATGTATCTATTTTTACAGGAATGAGAAGTTTTGCATCTCACCCTAATGTAGCTCAAAATGATGTCCTTTTGATTTGGGTTCCTTGTCAAAGATGATGCCCAAGAAACAAGTAGTGATGGAGCGATGCTGCCTTGGGGGTGGATTGCTGGCAAGAGGAGTGGTCAATGGCAGGGCTTCCCGTCCGTCCCAGCTCCCAGTTCAGCCTAATTAAGATTTCTTGAAAAAATTCCCAACCCAGTTTAAAATCAGGACCAGGATAAGTTTTTAAAATCCTGGTTTAAATCAGGCCAGGATTTAGTGTATATATATATATATATGTATATATATATATATATATATATTTTCTTTGTTGTAACCTGTTACAAATCTATCAAGCAGTGTAATTTCATGTTTCTTGTTGTATTTGGTAAAGGAAAACAAACTTAAAAAAGAGAAACAAATGAACAAATGCAAATTATCACCTGGGTTATGAATTCTCATTTAAGTTCTGTTCTAGAATCAAAAGCTTCAATTCATGCGTCAGTCATATAGCTGTATCCTACACGAAGAACTGTCTGAATGCCCAATAGTGTCTTTTCTGGTGAGATTATCACTTTGGTGAAAACAAGCTTTGACCTCAGGTTGGTAACGTACTTGATGATTTTATGGATGGAACTAACTGAAATATTAATAGCCAGCAGCAGCTTTCTTGTTATTTAAGTTATTACCAAATTTGGTGGTTCTAAATTTATCTCTGTTGTGTTTTCTGAAGGTATGTGGTACTAATACAGGCTTCTTCTGATTCGGATGCTGTTGATGGTCAGAGGTTACTTGCATCTGACATCATCAAATAATACCCCATGACAGGTATGATCATCTCATTTTATCAAAATATATTTCTTAGATGTTTACTTATCCTCTGCTAACCGTTAGATGAGCATGGGACCAACGTGCATTGTAGACTGGGAGTAAGGTCAAGTTCTAGATGGTATTCCGTAGACACCATAACAAGAAGGAAAGGGCAGTAAAAGTCTACAAACATGATGTCATTTCTTATGATCCAAGTTCCACAAAATTCTTGAGTGTAAAACTGGGAAGACTAGAAGCATGGAAACTTTAATTGTCTTCCCAAGTCATAAATTGAAAATTTAGCTTCCAAGCATCTTGTTTCACCAACCTCTTCTTTTTGTATGGATTTGATTTAACTATTTGAGATCAAGCCATTCATCTTTCCTTTCTCCGTTTGCTGTTTTGTCCTTATTTCACAAATAAACAACGATTTATATTATTTCGCACAGGATGACCAGGTGTGCTGTATGGATTCATGGTCAATTCCATGTAAAGAACAGCATAACATTCTACAAGCAGATAAAAAAGGGATGATGCTTATAAAAAATATTATATATGAGTAACAATTTGTTACCCTCATCTATTTAAAAAATTATTTGTTTTATAAATTCACAATGAATTTAAAATACATTTTAAATAGTAAAAAAGTTATAAATTCATGATTATTTTCATATTTTGTCCATGGACGTCTTGCCTTGAATTGTTAAATATATAAAGAAATTATATGACATCCCTTCCCACCGTCGACGATAACATCAGACATGAAAATAAAACTGATCTACTTTCGAATAGTAATGTGTTGTTTTCTTATTCCAATTAATTTTTTGTATTATTTATTGGTAGAACGCACCTGAAAACAACTTATTGTTGGAGTTTGGAGCTGGTGTACAGGTATGGGAGCTGTACTTATCACTAGATCTATCTAGATGTTGAATCCATTCCATGTATGTCACCTATCAATAGTTTTTTTTTTCATTTTGTTTCTAGAAAGAATAAAAGAGAATGATATGATGCTAAAATCTTGATGGAGTTCTATAATCACCCATCATATTGACATGTACCTACACCTTTCATTTTAGGAGGAGATGAATGCCTATCGAGATTAGGAGTATATTCCAGACTTCGGGGAACCCCACGGAGATTCTCCGCTTGGGACTCCGATCTCAGAAATTTTTATTCCTATAGGATGAGGAGTGGAACGATTTCTCTCTCCGTCATTGTTTCGGGATGAAATTATGAAATTCCTTCCTCGCCCTATATTTTTAATTATTAAATAAATTGTTATATATTTTAATAATTAATTGTTATTAAATATGTAGGTAAATATTTATTAATGCATCTCACTATTAATAAATCAATCGGCTATATATATTTATACAAGTAAATATTTTGAAATAAATAATTGAAATCTTTTTAATATAATAATAATATTTTTTTAATATTCGGGGCTCGAATCCCTTCAAGGAAGGGGATAAAAATTTTTTGTTCCCGCCCCGGGGTTCGGGTCGGGGATGAGAGGCAGGATGGGAGTTGGTATGCTCTGCTTAGGTGCCATCCCTAGTTAAGCTCTGTTTGGCGGAGAAGTGTTTGGCCTCAAGACGCTTGATTGTCGCGTTCTTCTCTCACATTAATAATAAATTGTTAGCGTTTTTAAACATTGTCAAATAAGACCTTAGAAGAGGTTGATTTTTTTAAGTAAAAGTGAATTATAATTCTACCGTGGATGGATCCACCAACAACTTATTATACTTCTTTTACCTATTAGAAAACATTAATTCACTCGTTGTGCACCCCGAGTGGACCTTATACGATCCATACAAGGACCTCAGTTATAAGACAAATTTGAAGAAGAAAAAGGTATCATCATATATGACTATTGTATTTCCCTTTTAAGAAGCCCCTCAGGGTATACCATTTCTTGAATTCATTTTGCAACGAGTACTCAAACGTTTTAACTTTTTCACATGCCATTTTTTTTTTACTAAAAATACGGTTTCCCGCGCCAATATTTTCTCTCTTACATCATCAAAGATAATAAGGGCAACCCTCCTGACGGACCGGGTACCCCTTTTTAATATTTTTAATATTTATTATTAGTGGTGCTAAACAAAAAGAATAAGATATAAAATTTAATGAAATTTAATTTAATTGGATTGCGTCAGATAAAAAAAAATTTATTCAAAGTTGGAGAATTATAAACACGAGCTCGTTGTTAGATGAACAATACACACAATTCCAAATAGAGTTACAATTGAGATATCTTCTTGCAATATCGAATGAGGATATTTTATGAGATTACTCTATTCATTATGTATAATCTCTTGAATCAAGGCTTCTACGGCAAATTGAAATATCAAATTTTAAAGATAGATAAAATATGAATCATGTAAGAAAACACAATTCTAATCAAGTGGAAATCATTTGACATTGAAATATAAATTAAAGGATGTAGATAAATAATTTAAAGAATATGTTATCTTATTTTTGTGTTTGATTGATAGAAATTTTTTGAATTAACTACATTCTTGTTTTGTATATTGTTTGAATGAGATTAGAAAAATGGAATTAGTTTTCTAAAAAAAGAGGTGTGCCCTGATGAAAGATAAATTAGGACATTTATTTATTTTTATTAATAAGGCATTTACCTTTCCTTGACACCTAAAAAATTGAGATTAGCTTAATTCATCTTACTTTAAGAATAAAAATAATTCAATTTGCTCCAACATCGAAATATCTGTTAATAATTTAATTACTTATTTTATAACCAATTTTATGCATGTTTAGTTTTATTCTTTGGAATAAAATGTTAGCAAAATAGTCTCTATTAAATAGGCTATAAATTTTACTCTAAATCTAAAAGTTTTAGTCGCACTCTAATAATTAGTGTTGGTAATAGCAATAGCCGATAGTATTATTTTTTTTTAATATGAAAGGATGCTGACGTCGCAAGTTACATGCGTTTTAATCTGCATATCGATCAACTAAGAAAATTGTACGTGAAAAAGTGAACAGATTAAAGGATAATTTCGTTACGAAAATTGCAAAATTGGAGGATCGCTACGAAAAATCGATGTTTTTTTTTCTTTTATATAAGTGGCATCTTCTTATCTCCATATATATGACATAAAATTTGGTGTGCCGTGGTTCAATTTTCATATATAGGTATAAAAGTTCTGAAAATACTCTTTTTTTTGTTGCCCCACAGTATTCAGAATTATTAGTATCAAACTAATATGTATCGCATCGGATCGGACACTTAGTTTTGATGGGTGAGACTCCCAATGAGAAATTACTGCACTCAGAAGATTTGAATTCGAGACCTCATTTAAGCGGTGAGAATTGTTAGCCAGAACGTGTCAAGCAAGCTGCGCTTGCTTTCCGGAAGACCTGCTCCTACATGCCAGACTATGTTGCACCTGCTTTCCGGAAGACTTGCTCCTGCACCCCTGTTTATACGCCATTATAAATTTTAGTTATAATCAATACTGTCGGCTTCTATGCCACATACTGCTGTATATATTTGTAATCGGTTCATTCAATAATACATCATTTAGAATTGTGTCTTGTTGTACACTTGTCCACATGGTATCAGAGCCAAATTAATATATCTTCAACCTTTTATTTTCATATGGCGGCATCCCAGCAATAGTCCTCTTCTTCAACTACTATGGATCTCCCACCTTCGACACCACTCCCACAGATGCAAGACACCATTATCTTTCCCTAAAATTAACATCCACCAATTACCTCCTCTGGTTTACTCAAATTAAACCTCTAATATGTAGTCATAACCTGGAGAGCCATCTGGATCCTCAGGGCCAATTTCCTTCTCCACCAGATAGTTCATCACCTCCATCAACACAATACATGGAATGGTATCGCCGACCAGCAACTCCTCAGTTTGTTGTTTGCCTCCCTATTCGAAGAGGTCATGACATTTGTCGTTGGCCTATCTACAGCACGTGACGTGTGGATTGCTCGGCGCTAGGCTTATGGCGCTCCTACTGAGACTCGAATTCTTCAGCTACAGATGCAGCTGCACAATTTAAAACAAGGTGATACGACGCTGCCTGCCTTTCTCCGTCAGGCCAAGTACATCGCCGACGAGCTCTCCGATGTCGGATAACCTCTTTCAGTTTCCGCCTTCAACGCAATTATATTCAATAATTTACACAGTGACTACAACACAGTTGTAGCCTCACTCGCAGCACGTCCAACTCTGACAACGTTTCCGGAATTACAAAGTATTCTCACGTCTCATGAAATCCGTCTCCAGGCCTCCAAGGTTGCAGCTGATTTCCCTCCTTCTGCAAATTATGTCTCCACTAACAACCCGCGCAATGCTCATTCTTTTTCACGCGGCCGTGGCATGGCTTCTCGTCATGGTGGTGGACGTGGCCGTAATCAGACTCGCTCACCATGCCCCGTTTACGGCATTCTTGGTCACTCTCCATGGCATTGTCAGAGAAGAAATTTTGGCACTCCACAACCACAATCCTACTACACCAGACCTCCAAAATTTACAAATTTCTGAACCTTATCAAGGCATTGATTCTCCGACAGTTGGAAATGGTAATGCTCTTGCTATAAAAAATATTGGTGAGACAACTATATATGAAGATGGTGCTCAATTAACTTTGCGCAATATTTTGCATGTTCTGCAAATAACATGTAATCTTCTTTCGATTCGCCAATTTATCAGCGATAATAATTGTATATTTGAATTTCATCCCTCTCATTTTGTTGTCAAGGATCAACCAACACGGCGCCCACTTCTTCGCGGAAAAATTAAAGATGGTCTATACCATCTTTCACTACCTGCTATTGTGGCACCTATAGCCCTTGTGAATTCAGTTTCACCGGACGTATGGCATTCTCGGCTAGGTCATCCTCACCAAGGCACCCTCTCCACTGTTCTCCGACGGCATCGACTTTCACCTACATCAACAATAAAAAGTTGTTCTTCATGTCTTCAAGGAAAGTCGACACAACTTCATTTACCTTGCACCAATAATTCAAGTTCGGCACCTCCAGAACTTTTGTATGCCGATATTTGGGGTCCAGCTCCTCAAAAATCTTCCGATGGTCATCATTATTTCTTAATATTTTGTTGATGATTTTAGTCGCTTTACCTGGTTGTATCTGCTTTGTCAAAAATCTGAAGTTGCCCATATTTTTCCTATTTTTCATAAATTACTTGAAAAACAGTTTTGATTGCAATGTAAAAAGTATTCAAACCGATCGAGGTGGTGAATTTATAGCACTCAAGACTTATTTTTCGCAAAATGGCATTGCTCATCGTCTAACTTGTCCACATACGCATCGGCAAAATGGACTTGTTGAATGAAAAATACGACATGTTGTTGAAACGACACTCACCATTTTAATATATGCTGATGTTCCAAAAAGGTTTTGGCATTTTGCCATGGAAACTGTTGTTTTTCTAGTCAACAGGCTTCCTAGCTCAGTCTTAAATGCTCAGACGTCGTTCTTCACTCTCCATCATTGCGAGGTTGTCTATGAAAACCTTCGGGTATTTGGTTATGCAGTTTTTTCCACACACTCGCGCATATAATCGACATAAATTTGATAATCATTCGGTGTCATGTGTCTTTCTCGGGTATCCTCAAAATTGTGCAGACTATCACTGTTACCACCCACCTACTGGAAGACTTTATATTGCCTGACATGTTCGTTTTATGGAGCATGATTTTCCCTTTCGACGTCTAGCTTCTTCTCCAAAATTGTCCATCTCGTCTCCACCTTCTCCATATATTTCAGTGCCAATACCATTGTCACCAACACGAGCTGCAATGTCGCCTTTTAAAAATTCCTCGTCAACCTCACGCACCTCCTCCTCGAATTCTAATCCCTCACCTCCGGCTTCTCCTCCACCTGCCCGCAACTTGCGTCCAAGGCAGTTGATCAACTACCGTCAACTTGCTGGATACAAGGCTCTGCTAGCAAACTCTACAACAGTTGCATCGCCTGTCACACCAACCTGCTTCTCTAAAGCAAATGCCATCCCTGCCTGGAGGACTGCTATGACAGAGGAGTTCAATGCTCTAGTTCAGAATGGCACGTGGACATTAGTTCCTCGTGCCACAAACATGAACATAGTTGGATGTCGGTGGGTTTTTTTGCACAAAACTGCATGCAGATGGATCCTTTGATCGACACAAAGCACATCTTGTCGCGAAGAGTTTTCATCAAGCACCATGTGTGGATTATATGGACACCTTCAGTCCAGTTATTAAACCAACAACAATTCGTCTCGTTCTTTCTTTGGATGTCTCGCAAAACTGGCCTTTTCATCAACTCGATGTAAGTAATGCTTTCCTACATGGCACGCTCTCTGAGACCGTATACACGGAGCAACCTCCCAGATTTTTGGATCCTGATCGACCATCTCATGTGTGCAAATTGCACAAATCGATATATGGCCTGAAGCAGGCGCCCCGCGCATGGTTCCAGGTCCTTGCTGCATCCTTGCTAAAATTTGGTTTTCGAGCATCAGTAACAGACACTTCTCTTTTCATATACCGCCATGCAGAATCAATGTCTTATGTCCTCATTTATGTTGATGACATTATAGTCACAGGATCTTCTATGTGTCTAATTCACAAAATCAAGACTCACCTAGCAAAAGACTTTGCTTTACGAGACCTTGGCCAACTCCATTCTTTCTTAGGTATTGAGGTCCTTCGCACACATCAAGTCCTAGCGCTATCGAAAAAAAGGTATATATCCAGCATTCTTGAATGTACCAACATGCTTAGCGCCAAGCTTGTCAAAGCTTCATTACCATCAAAGCTCAAGCTGCTCCCTACAGGCACACCATATGATAATCCTCTTCTATATTGTCAAGACAATCGGTGCTCTACAATATTTGAGTATTACTCAACCTGATGTCGCATATGCCGTAAGCCATATAAGTCAGTTTATGCATCATCCAACAGTCAATCACTGGACTACTGTATAACACATTCTTCGTTATTTATGTGGCACCAAGGATCTATGTTTGTACTTCAAACCGACAAACTCAAGACTCCTGCAAGCCTTTTCGGATGTTGATTGGACTGGAAGCCCTCATGATCGTCGCTCCGTCGGTGGCTACGTTATTTATATTGGCAACAATGTCATCTCTTGGTCTACCAAAAAGCAACGAATGATCTTGCGATCATCAACAGAATCTGAATACAAGGCATTGGCTGATGCAACCGCAGAGCTCATTTGGTTGCGCAGTCTTCTTCACGAACTAGGCTATATCAACTTACCCTCGTCTGTTCTATGGTGTGACAATATTGGCGCAACCTACCTTACTGCTAATCCAATTTTTCACGCTCGAACAAAACATGTCGAGGTGGACTTTCACTTTGTCCGTGATGAAGTCGTCAATCGCCGACTACAAGTCTAGTAGATCTCCACAAAGGATCAGATTGTTGATCTCATGACAAAAGCCATCACGGGCTAGCAGTTCCATTTTCTCAGAGACAAGCTCCGACTTGATCTTCGACCTCTCCGGGCTTGAAGGGGGATGTTAGCTAGAACGTGTCAAGCAAGCTGCACTTGCTTTCCGGAAGACCTACTTCTACATGCCGGACTCTGATGCACCTGCTTTCCGGAAGACCTGCTCCTGCACCCCTGTTTATACGCCATTGTAAATTTTAGTTATAACCAATACTGCGGGCTTCTATGCCACATACTGTTGTATATATTTGTAATCGGTTCATTCAATAATACATCATTCAGAATTGTGTCTTGTCGTACACTTGTCCACAAGAACCTCCTTACCACTACACCCCCACCTTATTGATAAGTTCTGAAATACTTTGAGGAGACAATTTGGGCTTTCAAATCCAACTCAATTTGTGATATGATTCAATTCGATCGTCTTTGGTTGGATGCGACCTGAATTGATCGAATCGAAGATGGGTCATCAGGTTCACGAAGTCGTCCTAAAGTCTCTAAACCCCAAAGAGACAACCTTTAGCTCATAATGTGTACCATTTTAATGTCTGGAGGATATTAGAGTTCATGAAAACTTAGGATAAGAGAATCTCAATCTTAAGTGAGATCTTAAGTACTTTAAAATTTAACTAAAGTTAACTTTTTATGAAAGTGAATGTAAGGTTGGCACATCAAAACAAGAGTTTTATCTTTATTTCTTATTACTCTTTTCGATTCAGATACAATGGAATATGGATAAACTGTAATACCCGACCAAAACGGCCCGAGTTACCTGGGCCGTGTTACCGAAACGGCCCGAGTTGGCTGGGTCGTGTTACCGAAACGGCCCAAGTTGGGTGGGCCAGCCCAAAGTTGATTGGCCGTGGTCACAACACGGGCCAAGTTGGAAAAAGCGGGTCGTGTTGGGCCGCGTCGAACGAGTCGGAGTAAAAGTCTAATTACGAGAGAAAAGTAGTTTAACAACAACTCAAACTCTTTAAACCCTATCTCTAAGCTC
>LTAE01007746.1:9711-22082 GCA_001647135.1 Pontederia paniculata | reverse complement strand
GTCGTCCTTTCTTTAACTTTGATCGACCGGTGTTCTCCTTGACTGCCCTCCAAAGTCCATCAATGTTGGTCGCTCTCTTCTCAGCTCTGGTCGACCGATCTTCTTGTTGACTGCCCCCACAGTCTAATACTGGTCACCCTCTTTATGTTTTGGGTCGACCGTATATGCCTCCTCCTCCATATGCATTGCTTTTTTTATATAACATTCATCCTCCTTCAACAGGTCGACTGTTTACATCCTTAGGACGCACGCTGCACACATATGATTCTTCATGGTGTGTATTACGTATGCAGTGGTCGTCCATTCCTTTAGCTTAGGTCGACCGGTCATCCCCTGATCCTTCATCTATTCTCTCATGCTTCAACTCCTTTACACATGTATTCTTCCTTCAACATTTGTCGACCACTCTATGATCTTAGGACGGCCACTGCGCACATGTTTCTTCTAATATGTCTTTCCTGTGCATAGGTCGTCCAGTCTTTTAGCTTTGGTCAATCAAACATCTCCTGAACTTGAATCAACCTGTTATAGAATTCAGCTCAACAAGTTCATTAGTATAGGCTAGGTTCACTTACAAATTTATGATCATCAAAATACACTCGGGATCCTAGATTCAACACGCTTGTCTTCTCATCAAGACCCTGGACGTCCTTTGACTTCACCTAATGTCCATCGGTCGTCCGCACTTCACCTGCGGTCGACCACTCTCCTGTTTGCCGTCTGCCTTGGTCGTCCTTTGCTTCAACACTTAGAGCCTTCAGACGTCCATTGTCTTCTTCCTCAGTTCTTCGGTCGTCCGCTCTTCAACCTCGGACGACCTCTCCTATGCTTAGCCAAGACCCTTCTTTGACTAAGTCTTCATTAGACGTCCACTTCTCCTTAGACCGCCCATTCTCCATCCTCTGATTATAAAGGTGTTGCCTTCGGTTGTCCTTTCTCATCATTGGGTGACCTCTCCTGTTAAGCACATTTCTTCGGTCGTCCCCTTTATATCTTTGGTCAACCGTTCATCCCTTTGCTCCTCCTTATAAGCATTCTCTTTCAATAGTTGGCGACCACTTCATATGCTTTGGACGACCTCTGTACACATAGAGTTCCTCTGATATGTATCTTGTGCACATAGGTCGTCCATTCCTTTAGCTTCGGTCGACCTTTCATATTCTGAACTTGCATATCCTGTTTCAAAAATCAGCTCACCAAGTTCATCAGTTTTAAACTAAGTTACCTTACAAATTTGTGATCATCAAAATAATCTCGGGATCATAGATTCAACATTAGTTCCTTCTTCTGAGAATTCGAGTGTCAAATCCAGAATAGAAGGAAGTTAAAGTGTGCGTTCAAGAGTGAAGCGAGAGAAAGAATGGAGAAGAAGTTGTAAGGGATACTTCACCCTTGAAGAAAGAGTTTAGTGATCTCCGGAGGTCTCGAGCTCAAGAAGACCGAAACGGGAACGTAGGCTAGGAGTTCGGCCGAACCTAGTCAACAAACCTTCGTGTGTTTGCTTGCTTTCTTTTTCTTAGCATTTGCATTTGTGTGCTTTCTCTTAGATAACTAGTTTAGATTGTTGAAAATTTTAATACAGCAATCCACCCCCTCCCCTCTTGGTGCCATCTAGATCCTATAATGAGGCATTAACAATGGTAGCAATGATGCCAAGGAACAAGCACGAAGCAAAAATATCAAAGAGGATGATGAGAGATAAAGGAAGAGAGCAATTTAGTAGAAGAGAAAAAAAAATAAAAGCATAGGAAACAAAGATAATATATAACAAGCAAAGCATGACTAAAACATACAACTTCTAGAACAATAAAACAAAATGAGGGAATAAAAAAACTTCCTTCTTCAAAAAGAGACGAGAAAAGGTTAATTTGAGTATGAAGCGGTTGATTCACCTCAAGTTCAAACATTTAAGTAAGAAAAACCATCATAGTCATTTTGGTCATCAAGTTCAGATTCGATAGTTATGCATCTAGGAGCAAGGTGCTCGACATTTGAGTTCAGAGTGAAAGCACTAGGGATGTTTACGGGTTGGGTTGGACTCGACCCAAACCAAAATCCAACCTAATTCGATCAATCAATTTTGGTCTAGTCGAGTTAGGTCAGGTTGTGCCACTTCTAGAGCTTCGATATGATCCAATCAGATTCAACTAAGGTCGGATTATATTGGGTCGATTGTCGGGCCAACCAACCATCTTTTTCATTTTCTTTTTTTTTATCAATTTTATTTTTTATATATATTTAGCATGAACCATTATATATAATATTTATTTTAAAGCATAAAATAATATTTAAAATATTTAAAACACTATATTGTAATAGATTTTGAATTTTAAATCTCAAGTCGGGTCCGACCCAACCAAAAATTCAAATCAACCTAGGAAGGGGGTGGATTGCTGTGTCTTTTCTTAACTTAGATCAGGTCAATTTGGCTGGTCAGTTCGAACATACCTAGGAAGCACTCTCCTTAAACTTGTGTGTGTTGGAAATACTAGGAAAGAGACTAAAGTTGAGGTCAATGGAAATAGTAAGTATTAACTCCACATTAAATGGCAAAAAAACTTTAAATTTAATGAAAATTTGAATTACTCTAGTAAAAATAACAGGTACATCAAAATAGCAAGTATTTAATTCAAATTTAATGCCTAAAATTTTAATGACTATAGTGCATTAAATTATGAAATTGAAATTAAATTAAATTGAAAGCCTGATAACTTTAAATGAGAATGTGACATGAAAAGAAATGTTGAAGAGAAGAGAGGAAAGGCAGAAAAAAAATCCTAGAAAGCATCAAATTAGATGAAAATTTGAATCATTTTTGGTATAAGAAATAAACAGGTTAAAATAGCAATTATTTAATTCAAATTTAATGCTTAAAAGTTAAATGACTATAGTATGTGCAAGTATGAACTTGAAATTAAATTAAAAGTCTAAATTTAAATGACTATAGTGCATGAAAGTATGAACTTTATAATAAATTAAATGCCTGATATCATTAAATTACAGTGTGATGGATGGAAGGGAACGCTGCAGAGGAGAGAAATGCAAAAATATCCCAAGAAAACCGAAAAAGGAAATAAGGTTACTTAAGGAGCACCCTTTAGTATTTAATATAAGAAGAATAAGAATATATAACAAAAGTAGATTTAGCTAATTATAAAACTATATGGCCCTAGCGTGAATGCTTGAAGGTGAGAGTGGCCTTAATATATAGGAAAATTAATTATAGAAAATTAGAAAATAATAATGACTCTTCAGTCTTAATGTCACATTATAACATATATTAAATGTAGTTAATATTATCTCTTTTATTTATTGCATCAATAATGAGATGCGAGAAGAAGAAAGGATAAAAATATTAAAATAAATAAAGTTGGGGAAAAAATGAAATAATGGTGAGAGGAGAGGCTCCATTTGAGCCTAGCTTTACCAACCAACTCTTAGTAGAGTGGTTGGCACCTTGCTACCTCTTGTAGAGGTCAAGGGTTCAAGTCCCATGTGGGACACGGTTTATTTTCCATTTCTTGTACTAGGCCAGTGGCCTCCTTATGTAACCGAAAAAAATTTGAGCCTAGCTTTTAGTATATAGCTTTAATATATATAAGAAAATCAATTATAGAAAATTAGAAACTAATCATGACTCTTCATATTATAAAATATTAATGAAACAGATTAATGGAGTAATTAATATAGTCTCTTTTATTCATTGCATGATTAATGAGACGTGAAGAAAAATAAAAAAATTAAAATAATATAAAAAAACTTAAGAAAAAAGAAAGATTGGAGAAAGGAAAGAATCCATTGTGCCCAGCTTTTAATATATTTAAGATTAATAATAGAAAAAAAAAAGAGAAAGAAAAATGGAGAAAGGAGAAGGAAATCAATTGAGCTTGACTTTAAAAGTATACAAGATAAGATAAGAATATAAAAAGAAGATAAACAACAACATTTATATATGGAATTAGATAAGAATATAAAAAAAGATAAACAACAAAAATTATATATGGAATTAGAAAATAATTAAGGCCCTACTATGAATGCTTGAAAGAGAGATTGACAGATTGTCTATATTAAAAAATTAGTTATAGAAAATTAGAAAAATAATTATATCTCTTCGTGACACATTATAACATATTAAATGGAAGAGATGAAATGGATTATGTATCTTTCATTCATTTCATCATTAATGAGATGAAAGAAGATGAAAAAAGAGGAAGGTAATCTTACATTAATTTGCCATCAATTTTCACCGCTGGAAAATTTTATAAAGAATCTTACATTAATTTATTGTTAACTTGCACCTATGATAAATATGTATGTTCATAACTATATATATCAAAATTTGAGACATCCTTCAAGTCCACAACTAAGTTTTATTAACCAATTCATGTACACATAGTGTACACGACTTGCCGATTAGCAACTCAGCCACCATGACCATGAACAGCGTGGGGCAACTCGCGAATGCTCACTTCGTGCTCGTCCCATTTGTGGCCCAAGGCCACATCATCCCCATGACGGACATCGCGAGGATCCTGGCGGAGCGCGGCGCCCGTGTCAGCTTCATCACGACGCCAGTGAACGCCGCCAGAATCAAAGCCATCATCGACGACGTGAAGGCGTCTGCGCTCCCCATCGAGTTCGTCGAGCTCCCCTTCCCATGCGCAGAGGTCGGCCTCCCAGAAGGATGCGAGAACTTAGACCTCTTGACCTCGAAGGACCTCTTCGTACCTCTGATGGAAGGTAACAGCAAACTCCAGGCGCCGTTGGAGCGTTACCTTCTGGCTCAGCAGCAGGAGCAACAGCGCGCAGGTCCTACGTGCATGATCACTGACATGTTCAATTATTGGACTACGCCAGTGGCGCAAAAGCTCCGGATACCACGTCTTATCTTCCATGGCCCTTCCTGCTTGTACATCTTGTCCTCGTACCTCTTGAACGAGAACAAGGTCTACGACCGGATAACAGACGTCTTCGAGCCTTTATTCGTCCCAGGGTTGCCTCACAAGCTTGAGGTGAACTTGGCTCAAGCGCCGGGCTTCTTCAATCTGCCAGACTTGAAAATGTTCAAAGACGACATCTGGAACGCGGAGGCCTCTGCCGACGGGGTGGTCATTAATAGTTTCGACGACTTAGAGCGAGATTACATAGAGTGCTACAAGAAGGCGAAAGGGAAGAAGATATTGACGATTGGACCGTTGAGCTTGCATAACAAGGATATGAACAGTAAGGCTGCACGAGGGAACAAGGCGTCCATGGCCGTCGACCAAGTTGTAGGGTGGCTGGAAAAGAGAAAGCCGAGTTCCGTTCTTTATGTCAGCTTTGGCAGCATTTCGTTCAACACTCCGGCGCAGCTCATGGAGATAGGAAGCGGGTTGGAGGGGTCCAAAGTGCCCTTCATATGGGTGATCAAAGACAAGGAGAGGACGCCGGAAGTGGAGAAATGGCTCTCCGATGGCTTTGAAGAGAGGGTCAGTGACAGGGGTCTTTTGATCAGGGGATGGGCGCCGCAGGCCGCGATCCTCTCGCACCCGGCTGTCGGAGGATTCATTACGCACTGCGGCTGGAACTCGATCCTGGAAGCTGTCTCAGAGGGCTTGCCAATGGTTACATGGCCCAAGTTTGCTGACCAGTTCATCAATGAGAAGCTGGTGGTGGAAATCCTCAAGATTGGTTTGGCGATCGGAGTCACAATCCCTGTTCATCACGAGAATGAGACCAGTCCGGAGATCATGGGAAGGAAGGACGTAGAGGAAGTGGTCCTGAGGTTGATGGACGAAGGCGAGGAAGGGAAAAAGAGAAGGAACAAGGCAATAGAGTTGGGGCAGAAGGCCAAGAAGGCAATGGAAGATGGAGGGTCATCACTTGCAAATATAAGCGAGTTGATCAAATTTGCTACGGATGGAGGTAGCTAAAGGTTATGATCCGATTATAAACTTCCATCCTTGCTGCATGATTCCACCTTTTCAAGGGCTTGAGCTAGAAATCATTTGTTAGACAAATTGTAACAGTCCGAAACCATTTGCAAATAAAACGAGTGGAATTTTTCCAAAAAGCCCAAAGGCAAAGAAGTGATAAATCATCTACAAAAACTAACTAAAAATATTAAATTATTCTTTTACATTTTAAAAAATTATTGATCATGCACCTCTCTAAATGTGGCTCCAATTTGGCGTTGCTTTTGAAAGTACAACTAATATTTCTTTGAGTTGATGTTTGGTGAACATTTTTGTATCTGCTTTTTCTCAATATTTCTTTACTATTTCTTACAAAGCAAGCAAATCATCCTGTGACAAAAAGGCCTGCGGACCAAAGCTGATTTGTTTTTATTCACCATTTCATGGTTTTACAAACGCAGCCTAACCTGAGAAAAGGAACCTGAACAGTATTCGTACTTTTCTCATCTAGAATGTATGCTGTTGTCAACCTAAAAAGCTGACTATGTTGTCTTTGGTTTCGGAAGAGGAAAACACGAATTTCTATCCTATTATTAAGTCTCCTTACTTTTCACAATATGTTGAAATGGGTAACTAAAAATGAAAGTATTATTTTCATATTTACTGTTAAATTAATTTTTTTTAACATTTTTTGATAAAAAAAAATTGTCACATAGGTTCTATTTGGCTATTAACTAATGGGCAGATGGTGAGGGAAAGGATTAGAAGAGAGGGGAAGAATTATAAATTTTATATTTGGATAGATAGAATGGAGGTAATTACTTCACCCCTTGTTTGGATAAATAACTAAAAAATGTGGGATGGAAGCAAATAAAAATAATGATGGTAAAAGAAAAAAAAGCATAGAATAGGTGCAAGCATTTAGTAAATACAATTAAATTCAATTTGAGAAGGTAAAACAAAAGCAACTAATTTAGGAATTGATCCAACAAATACATTTTTGTAAAATGTATTGAATGAAATAATATGAATTCAATAATTGGACTGTTATAAAAATTGAATACCACTCCTTAAATAATGGAATGTTAATTATTGTAATTAAATGTGGAATTGTTGGAGAAACAATAGGAAAGACAAAAGAATTAAAAAATATCATAAAACAACATAAAGATAATTCAAATAGTGAAAGGAGAAGTTTCCTAAAAGCCCAAATAAATGGAATAAGGAGAGAAGTGGCTAGAGCCCAGAATATTATGATTAAAAGAGAAAGAGAATTTATATGGACACCTTGTTTGAAAAAAATGGACAATTATGAATTGTTTGTCTATTTATTTTCTAGGCTGTCATACAAAAGTGTGTGAAAATAATAAAAGAACATTCTTAGAATTCTTTAATTTTTTATTAAGTTATATATTAAATGTATAGATATACAAATAATTTACTATAAATTTATATATTAGTTGTACAAATGTAATGTTATGGATATACATATATAAATATAAATACATCGTTGAAGGTTAAACATTAATTGAATTTTTTTAAAGTGTGGAGAATTGGGATGAAAAGAATAGAAGATCTCATTTCATTATTTATGTGGAAATCTTTGTTTATATGACTTTTCAAATTCTCAAATAAAGAAAAATATTAGAATAATGTTTTAGTAAGAGAAAAGAGAAAAATAATTTGTGAAAAAGAAAAACAATAAAAAAATATGAGAAAATGGTGAAAGGATAAGGCTTACGAGGCATTGGGTTTTAGTATATATAAGAGAAGTACTTAATTGGTACGGATATGCAGTAACCACTTAAAAAATTAATGTTGGTGTAAGAAGAAAGCATATAATATGTGCACCCATTTAGTAAATAACATCATATTTAAATTGTGAATGTAAAGCAAAAGCATTTTTTTAGTTCAGAAAATTGATCCAACAAATACTGTGTAAAATATATTGAATGAAATTATAAGAATCAGATGCTATAAAAATTGGATGCCACTTCTTAAATAATGGAATGTGAATTATTGAAATTAAATATTGAATTGTTGGAGAAACAATAGGAAAGAAAAAAAATAGAAAATATCATAAAACAAAGAAAAAACTAAATAGTGAAAGGAGAAGTGCCCTAAAAGCTCAACACTATAAGTACATATTTTGAAAATATTTATGGTACAACAATATCTAATAGGAGAATTTAATTGCTCTCTTTTTGGTACTTGCCTTGAACTTCGATATAAAAATTATTATCATCTTATTAATTAGAAGTCATGAGAAATATCATAATGATTCTTCGGATCAACTTCGCGACTCTAAAAAATGAACTTGGTACTACTAACTTTCGTTGACTTTAAGATACAATTATACTAACTAACTCCGCAAGCTAGGTTGAAACTTGATTCTCTCTTTGCTGCAAACACTAGCATAGAGAACCTTTCATGTGCCGTATCACGAACATCTTGTGTAACACCAGGCATGCATAGGAACAAAATAAAATTTTAATAATAAAAGAGAGAAAAACACATACCACATTTGAATAAAACAAGGGACATGTTGTAAACCCACCATGACAGATTACTGGAAGACGGAAAATGGACAGTGTTCCATGAAGAGGCAAAGTTCTATGAGATTTAATTACATATTTAAATGTAAAACTCTTTTTTTTTTAATTTGACCAAAATCCTAGAGAATCTCTATATAAACCCCTAGCCACGAATTACTTTCCTCCTAAACACATTATTTCATTTCTCCATCTATCAGAGAGGTTGTCTTTCGTCTCTCTCTCTCTCTCTCTCTCTCTCTCTCTCTCTCTCTCTCTCCCCCCTTGAGTATTAGAGGTAAGATCCCCATTAGTCTCTCTTTCATGATGATTATTTTTCTCTTGTTTATATTGGGAGGGATTAATTCAGGAGAAGATGACGAGTACCATTAGCGCTCTAGAGGGGAAGAGGATCTATCGCGGGAAGAAATGAGATCGAACATGAACGAGGAAGAAGAAGTAGTTAGATCATATAAAAATTAAGGTATGTAACTAGAGGATCAACCTTACAGATTGGATATGTGCATGATTAAATTTTGGAGAGATGAATAATGAATATGTTCTCTGCATTAAAATAATAAGCCATATATGATATTGTTAAAAGTAATATATATATATATATATATGGATCAACTTTTGGGATGAATGGAGATGAAGAAGCTGCGGGGAAGACTCGGAAGGCTAAACGCGGACCGTGTCCCAATAGACACGGCCCACGCGCAAAGCACGACGCCAATCACGTTGCTCGAACGAGGGTCGGGTTCTCGTCGGAGGATAGGAAAACCATGGAGCGTGGATCGCGTCTGTTCGGGCAACAATAACATCAAACACACCATGTTCGCCAACAACGTGAAGCTGGCCTAATATGAACATGGCAATGCGGACTGCATCCTTTGGAACACCGAATGTAGAGAACGGAATGTGTCACACCTTGACACAGCGCTGCGTTCAGCATAAACCCTAACCTTGACACGGACCATGTTAAATAATAAAATGATATATCAGACTCTTTCGCCTGAAAATGAACTTACAAGTATAGTGTACAAAACGGGTCATGTCAACCTGACTGGACTATGTTGCAGACCTTTCATGGCTCATAACATGTTTAATAAAACACAAATGCAGGTGTGTCGATATTCGACACTGGTCGTGTCCTACATTGTAAAAATTAATGGAATTAAGTGGATTTGTATTGTAATGATTGTTAAACATTAATGATTAATTTTCTGAGTTACTATGATGGCTTAGGATCTCTAGAAGATAACTTATAAATGAGCGTACTACTCAAATGATAATAGGATTAAAAATTATAAATGTTTTTGTGATTGAATTTATCGTGTGAAGAGAATGCCCCTCCAACTATCGGATTTATCCTAATTGCATGATTTATTCTTACTGCGAGATTTATCTCGACTATGGGACTCGTCTCGACTGGCTACTGAAACTACTAACTACTTTAGTTGCGCATGCAAGAGGACAACTTTCTTCATTGCCCTAGTAAAGGCTCACCTACTTATTGTAATGTTTGATGGATTTAGTACAATATAATTAGAAAAGAATAATGAGGTCCTAAGTCAAGATTGAGCTTGAGCATATTAGATTATGTACATCATGAATGTCATGGTGTAACTAATATTCTAGCCACTTATGACACTGAAAAGAATAATGATCAAGTAAGAATCTAATGGTCATAAACATATTGAACTCTAAGATTATTATGCACCATAAGGTGCAATTAATGTTCTGATCATTCCTAAATTAAAGTCACAGAATAAAAAGGGAAAAGTAATGCTAATGATTATGATGATGGATTTTTATTTCTTATTTTGATTTGCTTATATATTTTTCTATATTGATTATTACTGTTACATATTGAGCTTCATCGCTTTTCTCTGCTTTTGATCATGGAGACGATGAGCAAAACTAATAGGTGATAGAACTTATGAGTAGATGTTCATGGATCTGGTGGCTTGCACATGATAAGAGTCTAATCTCGAGTTATTTTAATTTTTCATAAAATTATTGAACTTTTCTTAGTTATGACTTTTCATTTTGGTATAATTTAATAAAATATTTATTTGTATAGACTTTTTAAATTATTTTTATTTAAAGTTAATGCTTTTGCATGATGTGTTTATAATATTGATCAATCAATTAGTCAAATGTCAAGTCAAAGAAGGATGTCGTAACATCTCCAAAGGGGCATTTTGTCATGTGGAAGAGTGATCTTTTATGGGCGTTACAGTTAAGTGTTAGAGCCTGACAATAGAGACTTATTAGCTATCTCTAAGTAAGTAGAGTTCATGTGCAAGCATCAAGAACAATCATGAGTGCCATCAAGAAGAGTATAAGTTAAGTCCTAAAGAGGTTATCAAAAGGAAAAGAAGAAAAAATTTAAACTTAAGTTTAGTTGGGATTTTTATAATTATTCTTCTCTTTTGTAAATGCAGATGATTTCGAGGGTGTCTTGCTAACTTTCGAGGACATGCCCTTAAGGAGGAAGAGATAGAGTACAGTGAGACTCAGGGCAGCCAAGTTTCGGAGAATCAGTAAGTCCAAGCAAATCATGTGCCCAATGATACAATTCAACACTTTTTAAGCTCCACCCTCCTGAGTTCAATGGTATCGATGATTTCGATGAAGACAAGAGATAAATGGATACTATGGAATAGACTTTTGCGCTAATGTAATGTTTTAAGGACCAGAAGGTCCTGTATGCAGCAATCGTTTGACAAAGTATGTGAAGGACGTGTGAAAAATCATTAAAGTCACCAAATACCAAATTTGGTTATCATGACCCAGCTAGCTCGAAGAACTTTAAGGAGGTATTCCAGATCCGTTATTCTTTTGCCTATGAGTGCAGCTTGAAGCAAACAGAAATTTTTAGAATTATGGCAGGATAACTTGATAATGTTATAGTACCTGAACAAGTTCATACGATTGAAAAAGTTTTGTACCCTAAAAAAGGATGAAAGGGATAGGGTCGTCAGCTTTGTCCAAAGAGCGAGAACTAAGGACTAAAGTCATTGGGGGTAACTGCAAGACCCTCAATGACACGTCCGAATTTGTTAAGCACTTAAAGAGAGATGACATGGAATGCCAGAAGGAACTGAAGGGGAAAACCCAACTACAACCATCAGAACAGGAAAGGCCCAGGTGGGATGATAGGAGGCAGATCAAGACTCTGACTAGCAGATATTATTGTCGAGATGAATGCTTGAGGCCCTACTCGAGGGACAACAACCACAATAGTGAAACAAAAGAGCTTGCTCGCACTACCAAGATTGACATTCGGGTGAATGTCGTTGCAAAACTAGGTCGTGTCTTCATTGTGGGAAACATGACCACTTCATTAGGGATTGACCAGAACCAAAGGAAGGCAATCAAGATCCTCGAGGAGGAAATGCTCATAGACTAACGCTAGGAAGAGTATATGGAATTAGAGCTGGACCAGAATCACATGTCTATGACGCCCCACTATCCTACCGAACCCCACAAATAAAATTATACAATTTGGAAATAGATAGTATTACTGAATTCCAAGGCGAAATCATCTTTAAGGAGGTTATAATATAACATCCAATATCCGAACGAAATAAAAATATAATAGTAAAAGAGAGAAAAAGTGACAACATGGACCATGTTTAAATAGAACATGGGTTGTGTTGGAAACCTGCCATGACAAAAGAATACGGAAAATGGATTGTGTTATGAAGGAACCAAAAAATCATATTTTGTGACGAGGCAAAGTCCTATGAAATTTAGTTACGAATTTAAATTTAAAACTCATTTTTGTAAATCTGACCAAAATCCTAGAATATCCCTATATAAACCAACCTACCCACAAATTATTTTCCTCATAAGTCGTTATTCCCTTTCTCTAGCCATCACATATGTTTTCTCCTTTCTTCTCTCTCTCTCTCTCTCTCTCTCTCTCTCTCTCTCT